>JANRGW010004819.1:0-105568 GCA_024733675.1 Psilopsiagon aymara | reverse complement strand
TTGAACACTGCCAGCGATGGGGCAGCCACAGCTTCTCTGGGCACCCTGTGCCAGCGCCTCAGCACCCTCACAGGGAAACTTCTGCCTAATAAGAGCTGCTCCTGGATGGTTTATCCAGTAGCTGAATCAATCCCAGAAAGGGGAGACTGGAAATACAGTGTACAACCAGTATGGCCACTTGCTCTGGGTACCCTGTCTGGCCTTTGTACCACACACAGGTTCATAGATCTGGCCCACAATGTCAACTAACAGATGGAAGATGTAGTGATTATACCATCACTCACTGGTAATTACTTTGCAGAAAACATACTTATCAGAATAACGTCATTGCACTGTGGAGGGATTTCATTGATACTCATTTTATTAAATGGAATGGTAGAAAACCAATTGCCAGAAAAAGGCACATGCACTCGATGTCTCAGCTGGAATCCTAATAAAGCTAGCAGCTGCAGCAGTAGGTGTGGATGGATGTCCCCAAGAAGCACATCCTGAGGTCCATCAGAATGGTCCCATACTGATCCCCACAGGGGAGAGCAGTCTGAGCTCTCCCACAGAAACCAAGGGAACGATTTTGTTCTACTGAAACCCACACAAGAGAGCTACAGTAAAGGAAATAATTAGAGCAAAGGAAAATGCCTGACATCTTTAGAGTATGTACCAGGAGAACCATTATGTACCTTCCTCATGGAATGCCTCAAAATGAAGATTATATGAGCACTAACTTATTCCCTCATAACAACGTGCCTGGGTCACTTTAATTGCCAAAGCTGACTGAGGTGATTCAGATTGCTCCCATCACTTAATATACCTTGTACTTGGTAAATGTATTTGTATGTAAGAACTACAGCTACTCTGCTCTTTATCTACGTAAAAAAATCATTGCTATGGACCACAACAGCTACTTTATTTTTAATAGCATTTTCCATGATGGTGATATGGAAAGAAGGGGACAGACAGAATAATTAAGCAGCCTACTTTTAAACCAGCATTATTCTATTATTATTCTAAGGTGCTATTTAAGTATCAAGAAGTGCTTTGCTAAGCAGCAAATTACAGGAAACGGGGCTTGGCAAACTAAAAAAAACCCCTTTACAACAGAAGTTTTAGAATTTGCACATTTTCCCAAATAAAACAACAGAATAATGCTCTAAATGGCAAAACTTACTGCTCAAATTAGAACCAGGTATGAAAACTACAGTAAGGTTTATTATGTCAATATTCTGCTTTTTTTACTAGCAAAATACTATAAAAAGTATATAACAAACAGTAGATACTGTGGTTAAAAGATTTGCTGGTTTGAGTCCACAAAGCCACCTGGGAATGTTGGGAGTTCCCATGGCAACCTCAGCATGGACAATTATGGAGCAGCTACAATTATTCTGAATATGCCTGTTGAGAACAGAGTTTCGTTTTGAGATGGCCACAAATAATGCCATTCCGGAGAGAAAATTCACACCCAAAGGGTGAAACCAAATGAAAAACAGTGACAGATTTTATCCTGCCTCCACTTCCTACAGGAGTACATTTTTATCTCTAACTATTAATAATGATGTATCATCTATAAATCACTGAAGACAGATTTGATCATACTGCTAAATGAGCAGATAATTGATTTGCAGGGCAAGATCCAGAAAATAGATTCATTACAATTTGTTGCAGAGAAAACACTGCACTGCACCTACACGCAATGTAACTTCATTTCTATACAGTGGACAACTTCATAGGATAATACATAACAGAGTATATAAAAATCTTCTTACTGAGGTCTCTGTGTGATTCCATTAATGAAACCACCATCCTACTTAATCTTCCTCTTTCTTTTCCAAATTTGGTCCCATTTGTTGGCTAGGATCTCTAACTACCGGGTGCAAGTCAGGAGTTAATTTTTCATCTGGTTTAGAACTGTCAGAATGAGCCATGAGAAAACTTCTTGTCACAAACAGTTTTTACTGTTCAATTACAAATGTAATGAACAGAATGCTTCAATCTCTTATTTATTTACTTATTTATAATCTTGTATAGTTATTTGATGGTAGATTCACACAGAATAAATGACTTACAGTATCTGTGCCAGAAGGTCCAGGCAGTAAAGCAGCGTATCAATGAGATTTGCGTGACTAAAAAGCACATTTAAATAAGAAGTCTGAGTTGTTAAAGTGGAGCGAGAGGGACATAACAGGATTGTGTAAACGGCTGAAATCAGTGACAGCCTGAGGCCAAATCTTAAAGATACCTGTTGAACTGCAGACACAGGCAGATGCTTTAAATTTGATTCAAATGGGAGGTAGCTCCTAAGTGCTCCTGGAGAGCTACTAAGTAAGTTTCTAAACTTGAGTCAAAAGGGCAAAGTCAGTTTTAAGAATGCCTCAGATTGATTTATTTTAAGACCAAAAACCAGTTTCAGAAATTTCACAGCCTGCCCAGGGCAGTGGTTGTGTTACCATCCCTGGACATGTACATGTGGTGCTTAGGGACATGGCTTAGTGGTGGACTTGGCAGTGCTGGGTTAGCGGTTGGACTCTTAAAGGTCTTTACCGACCTAAACAATTCTATGATTAAATCACAAATAGCAGCATGTTTCTCAGCACTATCTACTTGTTCCTTAGTACATGGTACCTAAAATAAAATGACTATTTAAGCCAAGATATATATGATAAGAAAAATAATGTAAGAGATGATCAGTCAGCACCACTTATGTGCCATACCAGAATAGATAATGAGTTAAATACCACCATTCAGACATCTGTGCTGATTATTTTTACAAGCTATAACAGTAATCCCCCTCGAAACCGAATAAGAACATTACTGGGAAGTGCTTCTTCCCTCTCTTCCTCCTTATAGTGGTATATGATGAGAATATGAGTCTGAACCTAAACCCTTTCACCATGTAACACTGCATTATACTAGCCTTGGTCTAGTTATAATCACATATTTTGCTTGGCTACCAGTATTCCCATAAATCATCACTAAGTTTTAGAACTGTTCATTATGCAACTCTAAATGATACTGCTGGAGACACTGTGCTCACGGAAAACCTATTCCCTTTCCTTGATTAATTCAGACCATTAAAGTAGCACCAACCAGGCTACCTGCAGGAGAGGGAGAGCTTCAAATACACAGTGCTGAAGCTGAACTAATTAGACTTTGAGACAGACTCATTATTTCTGGGGCAAAGCTAACCCCATGTGAATCTGCCACTTCTGGGACCCAGTCCAGTAGCTTTACACAATGCAACCTCTCATGATTTCTTTCTTCACTTCATTGCAGGACACAGATAAACCCTGACGGTTTATTCTGCAACCAATGTATTTACAGTAGGCTTAAGAAAATAACCTAAGAGATTGCAAATTCAACATGCAAACATTCTGCATATAGCTGACATTTTCAAATAGACAATTTTAGTGATTTGTCTTTGTGCTGTCTCTGTCCTGATTAAAAAACAGACAGATTTCTATACTTGTACCACCAACATATACATATCCACCCAACTCCAGACTCTGTATTTTACACAGGGACATGGAAGAGGTGAAAAGAATTACTTTTGAAGCTATTCTTTTTTGGGAGGATAAAAAGTAAGTATGATCTTGAATAGAAAATGACCTAGTGCAGCAAAATAAAATCACACTGGTCAGATCACAATTGTAAATAAAAGAAAATGGAATGGAGATTCAAATACTTCTCAAATGTGTAACAAAAATCATAGTTCATGCTGCAGACAAAAATATGGTAGCTGATCCAAATGTGTTCAGAAGAAATTGATGCACCTTTTCTTTTTCTTTCTTGAAAGTTGAACATGTGCCGTTTTTCCTCACTTTCTTGGGTTAACCCATCTTTTATAATAACAATGTAGAATTCTGCCTGATGGTGAACATAAGAAATTGCCATTTCAGGTTGAAAGGTACAGGTGTGTTTGCTTATGCACAACAGGTACATTAATTACTTTCTGGATAAACAGCTATACCAGAGTTGTAAATGTTCAACCAGAAAAAAGGAAACAATAGTGTAGATTGGAAGATTTCAAATTCAGTGTTGTGTATGCAGCTGGGAAGAGCAGCCAAGTCAGAGGAGCTGAATCCAGTACAGTCATTAGCAAAACACTTCGCTTCCCAAACCCTAACTCTTTCCTGTTGCTGGTTTTAATGGTCAGCAAGTGTTTCGCTGTAATATTGGCTATAGCTGCCAGAAGAGGCAGAGTTGCTGGCTAAATCTGTTCATTAAGAAGAATTTCCTTTGCATGGCACAGTGAGACCATGCTTGTGACTACCAACCACTCCAACCTGCACCACAGGAGGCAGGAAGACTGTGGGAAGTATTGCTTTCCTCCAGTGTTTCTTTTCTGTACATAACCAGCAATACTTCCAACCCTTCAAAATTCCATACCCACATAAAAGCTGTCAGATCTCAGATCTACAAAGGTTTGGAGGCTCCAAATAATCAGTAATTAACACTAAATATTTTCTTTAAAAGAAAAAGCATTTAGTGTGAAAAGTTCTAAGTATTAAAATGCTGTTGTTTCTGATAGTTTAGTTCATCAACTACTGGAGATAAGAGTGATAAGGGCTGGCAGATTTTGCAGCAAGGATTAAAAGACATTGAAATTATTGCATATACTTGACAAAAAAGATTTTCAAATACCAACTTACAAGTGTCAGAGGAGAGAAGCTGAACTGACAGAGAAAATAGCACAACTACTGAATTACACCATGTGGTCCAATCTCCAAGAAACCCAAAGGCACATAGTGCTGCCACAGGCAACAGAAACAGTACCACTCTAAAATGTGTCTTGTAATACACGGGGTTTTTGGTGAAAAAGTGAAAAGTGTATGTAAGATATAGTTGCACCCATCTGTGTTTAATTCTCACCTCAAACTTCTGCCGGAGCTCTGCGTTTCCATCTTCATCAGCATCTGGAATTGGAACATTATAATATTCACCTTCTTCTTGATTCAGCAGCTTGTACCTGTGGAACATTTGAGAAAACAATAGTGACTGCACAGTTTAACTGCTGTTAGATTTAACATGGCATTTACGTGTGGTTTGCATCAATGTCAGAGATATGTGAAGAACCACTTTGGAAGATCTAAAGCAAACTCAGAAACAGAAGATACTCAACCTAATGTTAGAACTTCAATCCAAAACTACCTGCCCATGCAGTTGAATGGACAAGGGAATTCCACCATCCTGGAGTATGGTTCTATCTTGAAGAACCTTTGTCTCCAGTGCTTCTGTAGCCATAGACAATTGACAAAAGGCACTTTTTGAGACAATGTGATGAGTTCTGTCTCTAGTTTGCTTGTTAGGAAATAAGATGGTCCTTTTTAAAATCAGTTCGCATGTACTTTGAATTTGCAGAGCTATATATAACATGATACACTTTGTAATGAATATATCATATTCATGATAAAAATAAAAGACTTAACACAAGACAATGTACACAGAACTGAGCTTACAGAAGAAGCTTCATGAACACCACCAAAGAAAAGCATTCCTTTTCTTATCCTCTTTTGTTACAAATAATCTGTTGCTTAGGTTAAGTTGCATTTTCAGTGAATTCATAGCCTGAAATACAGCGAAAACCTACAGATTGATTATATGGAAGGTAAATACTGGAATGTGTTATAATCTCCCCTCTCTTTTCAGAAACTCTTACCATCCACTGGCTGGCATTTTCATAAGCTCTGACACTCCAAATGAGAGGGATCCCATGAAATCATTTCTGGTTGTTCGATCCCAGTCCCAGACCTCTACTGATAACCGTCGATCTTTGTCTGTAGGTTTTAATTTACTAAAAAGTACAGAAATAGAGGAATTTTCAATGCAACACTGAAATAAAAGAATCAATCCATACACAGGTACTTCATTAAAAGGTGTCTCACTTACAATGTGAATGATTCATTCCAGTCCGGATTCAGAGTAGAACGGATAGTTTTTGTTTTTTGTTTACTTTCATTCTTAGGATCTGGGATGAGTTTCAGTTTAACGTAAGGATCTGAAAGTCCATTTGGATCCATGGGAATTAGGTTTTTTGCTTCTCGCACTGTCAACATAAAACATAGCTGATTTGTATAGGACTACAAATCAACATAAAGAAAGCAGTTATATGTCAAACCAGTTATCGAAACATGTTGGAAAATAAAACAAGTAAGACATGCAACCCATTTGTCAGACTTGGCATGGAAGAAGCTACTTGCTGTAACTTGAGGCTGTACTTAGCGTTATTTATAAGAACGGTAGAGAGAAATGACAGGAGAGAAGAGCAATTCACAAACAAGAAGTACCTTTCAGGCAGCTCTTTTCCTGCAATAGAATGATTAAATGCCCAAATCCATCACTATAAATTTTTAAGCGCAGCTCTTTGTTCTTTTATTTCCTCATCAGTCTTAGGTTATTACAAATACAGGACTATCAGCCAAATACTATAAAGGTGGTATAGCCAGATCATAATAGATTTCAGAAGATTGCTTATTTGCCACAATCCTTCCTTGGAAGGTGCCTAACACTAAACATCCCTCAGATTCCTGGTTTGTTCATTGTCAGATGGAATCACTGTAAGCATTTTATCATGACAGCAACCAAAGGAAAAGTGCAGAGAAGACAAGTTTAAATTCAGCTTCACAAAAAATGCTAATGCAGCTTCTATTTTTGCAATGTCAAAAGAAGGCATGAAGTGAGTTAATATATCTCATGTTGCTACTGATCCCCAAAGAGAGACAAGAATAGTCAGCAATCTGCAAGGGGTACCATTCCCTGCAAAGCCACATGCCTGGAACAAGGCAGGAACGATGGGTTACAAAATGATTCTTACTGGGGGCTTGGCAGCTTTTGGGTTTTGGCCTGGCTGGAGTTCCTGCAGCACTTGTGAGGTTTACTAAGCAGCATGAGCAAAGACAGCACTGCCATCCCCCTCTTGCAGAGGACCAGCATAACACCCACAAAACATTTATACTACAATAAAGTTTTATTCTGAATTAGCAGCATTGAGCCATCAGCTCCTGCTGAACCTCAGAAGAAGTGAATTTTCCTCATGCTGTGCAAACCCCATCCCACACTGTTGTGCTGTGATGAACTGCACCAGTTGAGTTGGGATGGGCAATGCAGCGCTCACAACAGGGCATCTCAAAACCTACAGGGAGTGGCAATCCCCTGGGCTTATTTTGGGTAGAAAACACCTTTCATTCAGGAATTCTTCTGTGAGATTCATAGCTTAAGATTAGAATTGTTCCTGGAAGCAAAATAAGAAGCTTTGAGGGTGACCTGGTTCCTAGGGTATGAAGGAAGAGCAGCATTTAGGAGTCACTAAACTTTGACTGACTGTGTCCTCCTCAGCTGCTGCTTTCAGAGAGTCAACCTCAGAAGGGCTTTTTAAATTCATTTACTTAACTGAAGAGATCTGAAAGGAAATTTAGGAAAGATCAACCCTTAAGTTATCTACTAGTTCTTGACGGAAAACATCTCCTACAAAAAGTTGAGCCTTAGAGCCACTTAGGAACTCAACCAGAGAAAAAGATAGCTATGGTTTGCTCAAGGCTCTCTCCTTCTTTTCCCCAGATTTAAATAGCATTTCATATTATGCATGAAAATTACAGACCTTCCCAGGATTTCAACCTGTTATTTCCCAGAATGGAGACTGAATGGCACCCAAGCAACACAGATATTTTATAAAGTCTCATTTTCTCTCATTATTTATAGAGTAAGAGGAGAACACTCTTAATGACAAGTAAAACCAGCTGAAGTATGTCTTTTCAAAGTGTCCTTTGTTCTCCCTTTAGAAATAAAGGCAGGGCTGTGGTGGACTGACAACTGTGTGCTACTGAAACAGAAAGAGATGGACAATGCATGTAAAGCACAGGACAGGTATATATCCACACATTGATGTAAGTAGCTCTGGGCTGACAGTCTCTTTTACATGATGGAAAGAGTGTTTCAGTATTGGCAATGATTGTGTTCTTTCAAACGACAGAACTGCTAAGTAATGATTTAGTGCATATCTACTACTTCGCTGTGGTGGCATTTGATCCAAGCTGTAGAGGGAAAAAATTGGGGGAAAACAGCAGCCACTGCCACAGAAAATTAGTAATTTCAAACAATCCAACCTGCTCCATTTAATGAGAGAGGATTAGATGTGGTGGAACAAGTTGGAAGAGAGAAATACCAGATATAACTGGTACCTTACATCCAAAATGGCTGTAGAAAGAAGGAAGAGTACAGGAATGCAAGCTATTCACTTGGAACACGCTAGTTTATTTGTCAAGATAATTCCCATGCAGTCCTGATACCCTGATGCAGATTAATTATTGAAATTAGATCCTGTCTGGAAAGGAATCACATCAACTTGAACCAACAGTTGATAGTGATTAAGTTGTGTTTCTCAAATCTGTGTTTTAAAATGAGGCAGAAAACGTGCATGAGCTAAAATTTAAGATAAAATGTATTTCTATTCACTATGTTACTCAAGTAATTGTACCAGAAAAAACACACTATGATTTAAAAGAAGAAAAGAGAAACACGCGTTTTTCTTGCAGTGTTTCACCTGTAGTTTTCCACAATCCCTGTACGAAGCTGACAGTGCTTTGCAATTGCAGAAATCACAGCTTTCAGTCCAAAGAAATTGCCTCCACTCTCATTTTACTCTGAGTTTGCCTTTTGAGGGTCTCTGCAGGCAGTGGTCAGCCAGAAAACCTTTTCTGTCCTCAACCCATGAAAAAGAAAACTTCATCCAGTATTAAAATTAAGCACACTGAAAGAGATTGTCAAATACTTTTGAGAAATAACATCAAGATTAAATAACTTGCTTCAGCTGAATATTTACAGTCCCAAAGGGACCAAGAACCATAAGTGAGTGAAGGATGAAGTGACAGCTTTCAATGCAAATTGCTCGCTCTCTCATCTTAGATCTGGTTTTATTTTGGGTTTGGGAGGTTTTTTTGTCTTCTTGTACACAGCACTTGGGACTGCACTGCTGTGTCTGGCACATGAACTATTGCTTCAAAATCCACCTTTTGATTTTTATTCTCTATTATTATTTCTATACTGTAGTTTGGCATAAGTAAGGAGCAGAACTGTACGTGTTCTCCTGCTTCCCTTCCCAGGAATACACACTAATCAGCTTTCCATTAAAATTCCTTGAACAAAACTGCTCAATTTTAACACTGTGCCTTCATGGTTAAATTTCACCTGGAGATGCTCAGTGTGAAACCGAGCAGTTTTGAGAAACTGGCTGGGTGGATGCAGAGCCCTTCTTGAGGCTGTGCTATGGAGAGCTCCTGGAGAAAGGCAGCCCTGATTAGCCTTGATCCATGCCCAGGAACCAGCCCTGACAGCAGGAGGAGGTGGCAGCATGTGTAAGACTAGCTCCTCTTTTCACAGCAAACACATAAAAGGAAAAAAGCCCTCCAAATACCAGAAAAGAATTTCAGAAATGAACTGGGAAGGAAAGAAGCAGCATCTACTAAATACAGGCTGCCAAGAAGTCATTATCTCACTCCTTGTTTAAAACTATCTGGTCCATTTGCACTTTTGTCTGCATAATTAGTACCCTTAGACATCTTTCTTCAACTGGCTTAGCACTTCTTTTCTTGAAACAGCATGATGATACTTGTGCTAAAGAGTGCTTATCAAGAATTAGCATCTATGTGGTCCACCTCTTTAAGAGCACACTATTTTTAACAGGATAGGTCAGGTTCCTGTAAGAGGACTGAGATGGAGAAGAGATTTATCCTCCTCACCAAAGGCACTACCTCTTGTGGGTGGCTGAAACAGAAAAAGTGGAATGAAAATAAAGAAATTTAAAGTGAAATGAAAAATAACACCAAGAAAATACATCAACTTACTGTGGTTGGATTCTGCCATAGCTGTAATGATGGCAAGCAATCTCGTACTGCTCTATAATTACCAGTTAATTAAACTCAACACTGTGATAGAGATGTCACTCTAATTTGCAGATGGCTGAAGTGAGATACAGTTCAGCATCACTTGGAGTGTAACTTGGGTGAAACTCAAAGTACTACTTGACAGTTTTCTGTCACAACTATTAAGTTATAACTATCCACGACTTCTGTACTGAGCACAGTAGCTGGTACAAGATACATTTCCCAACATTTTGTTCAATTAGATTCTGAAGAGGGACTGAGAAAGCACTCAGATGAAAATACATTAAAGAGAAGTATCTGTAGAAGTTTCTACCAAATCCAACATTGCCCAGGTTTTCCTTCTGAAAACCAGAAATATTTGTCAACTTGTCACAGAGAAAAATGTGCCACTTTCCTCCTCATGGCTAAAGAAGACAACATCATAATGGTGATTCAGCAGAAAATGTAGACTATTTGATGACTGTCCTATGGCTGCTCTTATATATGTGCTACTTATATCCAGCAGTATCCATCCAGAAGCCATGCCTAAAACTGAGAACGCCCACTTTTCCAGGAATAGTCTAAAGCCATAAGCAAATACAGAGCTGGTTCTTCGGCATTCATACTTTAAATAAATATCTAAATAAGACAGAGTGGGCTGGGAGAGAACAACTGACATTTTATGTAAAGAGAAGAAATTCAGGCAGCATTCTGAGGAGCTCAGAGAGCGGATGACAAACCCACAACTTCTTTCATGACATCTTATAGGTTAAAAGTTGCAAGCCCCATGCAGTTATGGATTTATAACTTCTTGTGATACCAGCAAACAAATTTAGTCATGGGAATGAATGAATAAATGCTACTCTCCCTATAACAAAGCTGAGTGATCAACAGCCTGAGTTTATTCAGTTCCTTTTCAAGTGAGTCAGCTACCTTTTTCCTGAATTCCCAGATGTTTATAATAAACCAGTTTACCAATCACAGCAACCATTTCTTGCCAATCTTTAACTCCCTGCAGGCAACTTAGACGAGCAGCAATCTCTCAATCACACATGAATAGCTCCTTTTAAAAGATGATTCAAATCTCAAATGGTCTCTCTGGCAAACTATCCGGCAAAGTGAAAGAAATGGAGATGGCTGTTAGCTCCAGTACATCCTGGAGGTCCTGTCTTCCCACAATAAAACATTAGTAAATTATTCCATAATTCTTATTACTTCCTTAAGTACTGTGATACAGATTCCAGCGACCTGCCCATGATATGGATTACTTAGGTGGATAACAGTATTCCCAACCAAGGAACTTTCTCCCCAGTACATCACCACACTCCCCATCGCACACTCCCCTACTCCAGGAAATACTTTCTCCCAATCTGTGTCCTTGTACTCTCTCAATGCAAAATCCAAAGCTGCCTCCAAAAACTGCTCAGCTTTCACTGAAGATTTATTATAAGATTTTATTAAGGTGATCTGATTTTATTCAGCCTGAATGCTTGCCTGCTGGAGCTGGTTGTGACTTACACAACTGGCTCCAAAACAGATCCTGCTTTCCAGGCAATGTCTGATTTCTATACAGTCTTCATCACTAAGAGACCTTTCAAACGACAGAAGACCTTTTAATATCCCTCCTGGGACCAGCACCTAATGAATGTAGACAACTGGAACTCCTGCCCTTCACAGGTGATTTGCACACAAGAATAGATGAACCAATGTTGCAGGATACTTCATTCCTCTGTATTTATTCATATTATCTCCTATTAACAAAATAACGTACCATCATCTCTAATGGTACTTAATGAGTACTTGGCATCTGCAAATGGCTCTCAGGCTTTGATTCCACCTGGAAATCCCATAGGAACAACTGGATCCTACGGGATTATCTTTACAAGAATTACCACCATGAAAAAAAAATGTACTGGGTAGGACAGGTACTTAATAAAACACAAGTCTTAACACAAGATATAGCTAATCATCTGAAAAGGGATTTGGACTATTACATTTTAACTCTTATCTGTTTACGCTCCTACATAAGTATGTAGCATTTTAGTTAAATTTGTTCAATGCATGCAGATGGCCATTCCTGAAACGCTAAATCTTGCTTTTAAATGCTATGCATTGCCTATTTCTTCATGGTAAATTAAATTTAATGAATGAAACAGGAAGATTTTAGCTGCTGCCGGGGTTGGCATTTGTAAAAGGCAGAGCTCTTTCTGTAATGAATGCAGTGACCCTGCAGGTTCTGGGAATGCCAGAAAAGAGATCAGATATTGGTAAGATAAAACATGAGATTTGTACTTTTTTGAGAAGTTAAAAATACCTCCCTCATGCAAGTCATTATTTGGGATCATTTTATAGGTATTTAGTACTAAAAGCTGGTCAAACAGCCAGAATATTCATCTCTGTTCCCTTTTAAAGTTGTGGATATTAGGAAATTAATGCTAACAAAGACAGACTAATACTGACCTAGACAACCGTAAGTGGAATTATGTCACTGTGAGTGTGTGATCCTTTAAGGAAACAATTTTTACAAGTATCTAGAAATGTGCCCAAATCCCCCTCAAGCTTGTTTAGGCAGAGGCTCTTCAGCCTGCTGCCCGCACTGACCAGCGTGACAAGACATTAACGTGCAGTGCCATAGGGAGGCTCAGCAGCCAGTCATAAATGATGCGAAAAATGTACGGTGAGGAGCACAGAGCTCCTACGGAGATGATGTTGGAGAGCCCATTACATGCTCCCGACCTCTGCCGAGGCTGCTGCCAGGCTTCCTCTTCTTTTAAATAACGGAAGCATCAGTGAAGAATAAAACCAGACCTTCTGCATTCTTTCAGCGAGGAAAAATACACTTTGAAAACCCTGAAAACTCTGGGCTGTGTATATATGTGTTTTAATAACATTTATGCAATAGCGGGGTGCATTAGCTGACAGCGAGTCACTAACACCCCGCCTCTAAAACAGTGCCTGTGTCGGGAGGCCAGTTCCTTAATGTCAGCTCCTGCCAAGTCCAACTCCCAGCAGCAAACAGGTCACAGTTTAGGATCCCCATAAAGTGGCAGATGGGGCTATTTTCTCACAAAGGTTACTGTTTACTGACTAGAAAAAGAGAAATGAAAACTGTGATTCAGTCACCTGCCAACTCACTCGGAAGAGCTCAAAATTATCAGATGGATCAAGAAGTAAATGGAAAAGTGACAAAACTTTTAATGCACGTCAGGAGGAAGAAAATTCAGTGCAAAAGCACAGAATAAAAATAGCCAAAACTGCTTTACTTTGCCTAAAAGCAAAATCCCCAATTCAGTCCAAGCCATGAAAGGGTCACGAATTCAGTGATTTCAGAAAAAAGCAATTTAGGAGCATTCCTATAAAAAGAGAACTACCATGTTGATTTACTGCAAGTGCAATGAATTATTAATATTCACTGTAACTCTCAAGCTAGTAGCTATAAAATAAACCACTGCTATTTAAGAGCTGCAACACAAATGAGCACTGAATGAGGCACACTGACGAGCCCAGGAATGATGGAGAAGTTTGGCAAAGTATGCCCATAAAAAGTTCCTACTTGTTTGTGAAAAGCGTTGCAGTCTCAAACACTCACACAGAAAAGCCTGAATGTCTACCTTCAAGCACCCAGACCACAGAAAAGCCTGAATGTCTACCTTCAAGCACCCAGACCACAGAAAAGCCTGAATGTCTACCTTCAAGCACCCAGACTGAGGATTTGCCCTCATAAGCTGGAAATCATTGTGTTTTCATATAGGACTGAATCATTCCCCCTATCAGTTGATTTCAAATCTTACCAAAATACTTAGGTATTTCAGATAATCTGACTGAACCACTGGGCAGCTCCATTTGGCAGTGCTCCTCCTTGATTCTCCCCTTGTATTCAGCAAGAAAAAACCCAGCCCTATTAACACCACTTTATCAGTAAACCACTCAGTTTTACTCTGTGTGTATATTGTGACCTTTTTGGAAACAAAAGTTGCCACAAAACCCTCAAAGCAATTACGCCGAAGTAAAACCAAATTACGATGGATTAAACAGTGTCTCCTAAATGAGCACATCTTGCAGGCGGTGTTAAGGGTGCTGCATCATTGATGCGTGCTCTGGCTGGGACTGGGATGCTTGAGTTGCCCATCAAAGTGATTTGCAAGATGCCAACCAGAATGGCAGATCTCCATTTAGCAGCACAAATGTTTTGCATGCAATCAAGGCTGGCTAGGATTGAATCAGCAGGCACTAATTAACAACCAAAACAGGATGCAGAGCAGAGATATTAAGGAATTCAGCTGAAGGAGCTCAACACCTACAGAGTAATTCCTTTGATAAAGATTCAGGCAAAGGCTCAAACTCAACATTGATTATTTTTCCTGCTGTTCATAAACCTCCTGGGTGTTTAATTCACCTCCTTTTCCAAAGCTAAATGCAGTGGTGTCGTGCTTGCAGCTCTGGGAACTGCATATTCTAGCAAAGGGTTTATCAACAAATATGGAAGAAGCAGTGCCATACTAGGAGAAAAGGCGTTCAAACATCTGGCACAGGAATATGTCCATGAACTAACTGACAACTACTAACTTTCTTTTCTGTTAAACATGCACAAAAGGTATCTGAAACTTCACCCTGCATGGGTTACTCTGTATATGTATTTTTTATTGGAGAAAAAGGATCTGCCTTTCAGGGCAACTGGCATTCTTACTTAAAGGAGTTCTCTGCAAGCTTGGAAATGCTGACAAGCCTCAACCAAAAGAACTTAAGAGCACTGAAACTGTTATACATAACGAGGTTATAGTAAATGGTTTTCTTGTTGTCCAGAAACCTACTTCACTGCAGGACGGAAATGTTTTATTTATAAACACAGAAGTAACAGCACTTGCCAAGTCAGGCTGCACCAAAAAGAGCTACAGGAGGAAACCTACAAAATGCCTGTAACAATTTTACTACATTCACATCTCAGACAGGATCTTCTCTAATAAAACCGTGAACTGAAAGAATACCTATTTGTGTAACTGCCTTATAGTGCCTCGGTACCACATACTTGTGACAAACGTTTTTGTCCATAAAAGACTATAAACCTGCGGAATCATCAGAAAATAACTATGTGCTATTTGCCAAATTACGCGCATTATAGCAGAAAGTTTAAGCCATATTTAAGAACCCTGCTGCAAAGCAGCCTAAAATAATGCAAACACTACATTTAGTCACTTGGATGAGTTTCGAATTAGTATCTCTCTTATGGTACAATTACTTTTAGAATCTGCATCAGCATCCATGAAATGCCTCGCTACTTAGAGAAAGCACCTTTGTGTTAATGACAGTACCTCGGACAACTTCACCACTCCTATGTCAACAGGAAGCTATCAGCAAAGTTAAGCTACAATTAGGTATCACTTGGGATCCACTCTGGTCCTTTCTAACTAAAATGTTCCATATTTCTACATTTTACAAGGTCTGGCAGGAGAATGTGGAGCTGTTTGGATTTAGAGACAACTAAGCTATGGATGAATACAGTGCCAGGAGTGTGCTGGTTCTGTGAGCTGGGAGAATCCAGTGCAATGGTCTGATTTCCTTTCCGTTGGCTACAACGGGTATGGTTTCTATTGAGACTCATTCCCCACAGAAGAAATGTAGCAGTGGTACCCAGTTCTTGTTTCAGTGTGGATACCGAATTCAGCCTGCTGCAGTACCAGTTTTGCAGACGTGTCAGTGTACATGTCAATTTGTTGCCTTCAGTGCTGGTCACACACTAACCAGCACACTCTCCTGAGGTAAAAGCTTTTGATCATTTGTGTCTTATGAGCATCTTCTAGTCCATTTCCTACAGGATATCACACTTATTTTGGTTGTAGTTGCTACAGCATGTATTTTAAATTTCCTTAAAATTCTGAGCCATAATAAGTTTTTTTTCTTTTAGAATTTAATTTGTTTTTCAGACTCACCTCTCTATTTATAAAAAAAAAAGATTTTTTTTTATTCCCTCCCTTATTTAACTTCTGTTCACCCTAATTCCTGCCCTGTGGCCTCCCTTTGAGCAAATACACTGCAATGTGACTGGCAAAGAAAACCGTTTGCATTATTTGTGTCAATCAGAAAGGCAAAATCAAATAAAGTTCACTCCCAACTGTACATTTCAGGTATCAGATACATTCATTAAAAGCTGACCCCAGCTGAACAAGAAGGCACACACAGAACAAATGTAACATGCTGCAAATACAAACACATGCAGACCCTGAGTGATAAACTCCACTTTCTGATACAGAACAAGGAAGTCCTGTTGGAGTTAAACAACATTTTACATGGCTGTTTAGGGGGCCCAAACAATCCTTCATCTCACAAAATACACTTCCCAGAGTTTTCTTCTGGAACTTCAGAGCTGGAATGGGTTGGTGGGATGTGCACAACCAAAGCTCACTCCTAAATCCAGGGAGATATGAACTGCCCCTCTCTCTTTCTTTCCCCCGCTCCCTCCTTCCCTTCTCGATAACCTTCACCTTACAGAATGTGATGATGTCTTTTTCATTTCATAACTCACTGGCAGTAATATTTGGGATTGAATCCAAGTTGCTTTTGTTTATTAAATACTCTGAAATGCAGGAAACAACTCCTCAGCTGATGACAGTCCAGAGTACTTCTGAAGATGATGGCTAGCTTCCTGACCAGCTACAGCTATCCTACTGGGCTGCTCTCCACATGAAAAACTGACATTACACTTATTTTCTAATGAATATTCCTAAGTTTTTAAAGCTATTGCTACAGCTTCCATTTCTCTGCTTATCTTTGTGAACACCAGCTCATAGTTTCTTGATTCAAGGACACACTGAATGAAACCCTCACACTTCTGAAGGCGAATACTCCATTACTGGCTTTAATACACAAAGATGTGACAAAGATACCTAAGTCCACATTGCATATTATACACTTAAAAACCTGCAAAATTCCAAAGTAAGATGCTTACCTGTTACTTCCAGTTTGTCACCATTGACTTCAGCTTTCAGATAAATCCTTCCTCTTTTCTCTGTGTGATCCATGCCACAGAGACTTGGGACGTTTATTACACATTGCTTATGCACGTTCATATCACAGGCTGTGGATATAAAAGTGGTTCAGACAGTCGTGAGAAGCTAATAATATGACTACACTGCAAACACTGAGCGAAGAGAAAGTTAAGATTACAGTGCTTAACTGTTGGCACGACCTTCAGGTTACAGCTGTACATTTTCAACTGAAGGACATGGCTAGTTTGCATCTCAGGTTTTGTAGACAGTGAATGAAACAGAGAATTAAATCTATTTCAGAAAACGAAAGGTATCATTAATGAAGTGCAAGGGGAAAAAAAGTGAAAATGGAATAAAGATTTGCTGGGAATATGATTAAGAGAACAGAGCACTCGTGCCTGCGTTCACAAAGATGGGAGTTAGGTTGAAATTGATTATTTGATCTTTCTAGCAGGAAACTTCCAAGACGAATGAAATACAAGTGAAATATTGGACTTTGGCTACCAACTGAACTGAAATGTCAGTCTTCAACAGCACATTCACCCTGACCAGTCTAAAAAGAGGCCATCTCAAAACTGGAATGGCAAATGCTCTTCAGCCACATCAAACTGAATACACCATGATCTCAGTAACAGAGGTGATTTTCATCAATATATTATTATAGTACTGAAATACCCACTTGAAATACAACATTACTATAAATAGCTGACATTTGAAATGGTATTTTCCACAGAAAAGAGCTAAGAAACTGCTACCCAGTGTTTCCACTTCCTTTCTAAAGCACCCTTTCGGTAACACAGAAAACCTTCACTTACTGTCACATTTCATCCCTTGGTGCAGAAGCCCATAAAGCAGTGAGCCACAATGGTCACAGAAGGTCGGGCTCCCATAGGTATGGATCTTAAATTTGTGCTTGCTTCTGGGATCCTGTAGGAAAAGAAACAGAAAGAGATCCCTCTGCTTTGGTGTTGTAAGAAAGACTATGTTAGAACTCTATCAGAGAACACAGGCTTGTTCCTGTGATTCATCTCCAGTAAAACTCCCCTCTTAACTGACTGGACATTGTCACCATTCTGAAATGATGACACCAATTGTACCAGGAGATGAGGGACGTAACTGCCAAGGGGCTGATCAGAAATACAGTCAAGTGGCTGTAAAATCATGACCCTGAAGATGGGACCAATTTGAAATGTTGCAATTTATAATCTATAATATTGTAAATGAAAGCAAACAAATTGTATCTTGGC
This sequence comes from Psilopsiagon aymara, assembly GCA_024733675.1. Lineage (NCBI taxonomy): Eukaryota > Metazoa > Chordata > Aves > Psittaciformes > Psittacidae > Psilopsiagon > Psilopsiagon aymara. Next base: position 87,490 of record JANRGW010004819.1, on the reverse strand, counting down.
ATCTAGAAAATATCTTACAGACTGCTATTCCCATCTGATTTTTGAATAGGGCATCTTAAAGTGAGGACATTTTCAGGCCACCAGCAGCTTGGAAATGGTTTCTAATTTAGGACCAGTGAAAGGGAATACACCCAAATCACTTAAATGGACAACATGTCCAAACACATCTGTTCTTTCTCTAACGATTCAGGTCCCCTTTGGAAAACTAAAACCATTTAAATAAAAGGAAGAAATCACATCTTCGATATCTTCACCCATGGCAGGCTCATTCCATGTATACACAGCCATAGAACTTAACACACAACAGATACCCACAACCTGTTCCCAACACTCAGAGATGCACACTGCCCGAATACATGGTGTGACAGCTCTGTCCTCCTGGGCTCACCACCTGTACTTCGGGATCCATTATGAACGATTTCAGCCCCAACTCTATTTTAGTTAAGCTCTCACTGTACAATCTTGATCAGAAGTTGGGAAGAGAAGTAAGTTTTCTTCATTAAAAAACATTCATTGGGGACTAAAATCAATTCTTGCTCGTATTCTTTTCAGAAAAGATCATGCAAATTATGAAATGCTGGGTCTTCGATGCATTAAAACATCTTGAACAAAACCGCAACCCCAAAATGAGGCATCCGAATGTTTTGCTTCTGTTTACATTTTATATTAATAAACCTTCATGGCAGAATTATCAACCTGCCTTAAAAAATAAACTAACTCCTCAAGTTGCACCAGCTGAGAAAAGCTTTCTGAAAGAAATCCAAAGCAAGGCATGGGACTGTTACACAAAATGGAAAATCTGCCAACTCTTTCTTCACGCAGAAAAGATTCCTTTAGGAGAAGAACTTTCTCAGGAAATTTAGGAACGTCTACCACTAATTATCATAAAAATATTACTAAAAAGGCAAAATTTTACCTTCAGAATTTACTATTTTGCCATGTTATGTTTTGTGAAGGTTTTCTGATTGTTTGTTTCAGTCAGTATTCTTTCTGTGAATTTTTTTGGGAATGATTCCAAGTCTTATGATGAATCTATGACCGTTAGTTTTCACTGTGCAGCTAGAAATAAGATATACAGTATCTAGGAGAGCAAGTAAAGACTTTACATTAAGAATTCAATTTGAGACTATTTCACCAGTTCTGCTGGTTATGCAGCCTGAGATGCGACATGCAAACTAATAACAACCATATTTATTTTGTAAACACAGTTAACCTAAATGGAATGACATTCAATGCTCCGGAGAACATCTGTTTCGTTATTTATTAAAGATATAGCTAATGGTCTTGTGGTGCAGGTCATGGGAACATTGCTTTGCTGAAGGATTATCTGATGGATTGTCTCAGACTATATGCCTTCCAAACAAATTAGAACCCATTTTCAAAGTTAATTCTTCCTTACATTGTTCTATTTAGAAGACATAAGGGGACTTGCTGCCTTACAGACACTTAACCATTATTTGGTGAGCACATCTTTTGCTAAGGACAAACCCCCAGCTTTTAAGAGTGATACTGAATAAACAGATTTTGAAAGTTGTGTTTAGCATCTGATATAAGTGGTATTTATAAGTCTAAAGACATGACATAGAGGGGAAAGAACTATGGGAAATTATTACAATGAATGTCTACTAAAGACATGGAACCTGTCTATCATATTGAAATTGTATCAAAAGCTTTCAGACAATCCCATTTCGATCAATGCAATATACATGGTAATTAAATTAAGCAGGGCTGTGTCTGTGGCTTAAAAATGTTGTGACATGTTAAGGACAGCTCTACCGCACTCACTACAAAACAGCAAGCACGGGCCCATGTACTCCTGCACTTAGCTCTATGTAACCACAAAACACGAGGAAGAGCATTATTCTAAAGCAATGAAGTAAAACCAGGCATGTGAATAAATAAACCGTGTTGGATCAATCCTATTTTCTGCTTCAATCCCATGGCTTTATTTTTGGTAAATTGAAGTACACAAACTATTGTTATTTTGCAAGCAAGTCTGAGAACATACAGAGAAAGCTCACTATACATCCATCAGAGATGTTAAAACCTTTTCACCTTATTCCCTGCATTAACACGGGCTATTCACGCACTCAGAACTACCCTTGAAACTATAGGTTACACTTTAAGTAACTATATAACTAATAATTACTATATTGCCAGTACTAATTACCTGTATTATTAACAGCAATTAAGTTATTAGTTGTTAATGCAGTTTAAATACTTCCCAGAGTTAAATATGCAATAAGTGACTTACACAGATTATTGAGGAAATAGCTTTGACGTTGGTATTTTTCAGCTAGAGGTTAACTCCTGAGTTAGAGGGAAGCTCCTGCAAATTTTCTTCATATATCCCCTTTTAATCAATGTAAACTTTCAATAGTTCCCTCAGCACTGCTGGCAGTCATATTTCATAGTAAACACAGGGAGCCAAGCCAGGATATGACAGATGAACTGCCAAATAGTGGCTGCTATTTGCAAGAGAACTGAACTTTGCACTAAACTTGGCATAGATTAATCGTGAAACTCTAAAGGGAAAACCCACTTCTGTTTCCAAAATCCATCAAAATTATGAAGGGTGAAGTGGCAATGGGAAAGCAATGGGGAAGCACTTGCTAAGTGATGAATGATATGTTCTATTAAAATGCATGTTATTTTCATGCTAAAATGTGAATTCTTTTCTATTATTAAGACAACCCCCCATTTTTGTATGTACAACTGAATGCAATATACCAATAAATAGGAAAGGAGCAAATTGGTATCATAGACTTTAAAATATTTGTCTTTGAGAAACCTTTAAATCGGCAGAAATCTGGTAAGTGCTCTGCAATTTGTCTGCAGTACAACAGAGTTTTCAGAGCCTGTAATGACATGCACGGGTGCAGCATCACTGTAAGGATGAATAGCGAATAGCCTTCTAAACCCCATCAGCTCTGGAAAAATCAAAATATTAGTCATTAGACTCAAAAGCTGAGATATGATCATGCAGAGAGAGGCAGCCACAGAATCACATGGACTAGATCTGTGCTGCACAGACTTGCGCTATGTGGACCTATAGAAAGAACACTGAAAATGGAGCAGAAAGCTTTAAAACATAAATAAACGAGTTTGCAGAAGTGACTGGCCCAGTTAATCAGCTCTGCACCTATTAAAAGAGGTTCAGATTTGCTCCAAAGCCTGGCCAGGAGACAGGCAGGAATCCTGCCGCGCTCCAGCAGAGGGAAGCAGAAGAACGCAGAGGCATCTCACCAGACCCACACGTTTTTCACTCCATGGCCTGGCCATCCAACTCCATCTTGCCCCCTGCAGCAGCACTGCCACCACCCCTGCTTTTTCATTTTGTTTAGCTAAAATGAATCCATTTCCTTTATTGAACAGCAATAGAAAGCATCCCCCTGTGAGAAATCATTCCACCATTCTTCTGGCTCAAAGACTGGGGTGTGCAGTAATTGAAAGCACATGGTTAACCACCAGCACATGTCAAACTGTGCTTTAACACACTACAAGAACAGCTTATGAGTGTTATACTGCGGAATTGCTTCTAAAAGCTCCCTTTTGATTATAATTTCATTCCTCTTGATAGCAACACTGAACTGGCTATAATTTTGTGATGATTTAATTCATCACAATTCTTTGAAGTACAACATACCCAAAACCCCACTTTGTGTGAGGCTGCATCAGTGGAGATTTGACATACAAAGCAGCATCATATTATGACTTCTTAAGGTCCCTTCAATAATGTGCCACTTGATAGTAACAATAACTGCCACCAGAAACATGTAGCTAAGACCAAATCCTCTGAAACTGTATAGATCTTGTCTTTAATTCAGCATCTTCTGGGTGACACAGCCAGAACTGGTGAGGTTTTTGGAAAGGATTTAAATCAACACTGCAAAGCTGATCTCTCAGTGCCAGAGCCTGCACCAGTGATAAAGGTAGGGGAAAGAATGACTGTTTTCAGTCATTAACACAGCACACATACATTAACAAGGCGCTAGGCAGGATGTAAGATCAATTTTCTTGTTAAACGGCCTACAGTTGGTGAAAGGTGTTTGTTTGTTTTTCCATTTCTGAGCCATTTGGGGGATCATTAAGAAGCAGAAAATGCAGATGTGCGGGTGTAAAAATATGCTGGGAGAAACAGAAAACCCTATTTTCCATTACAAAAATAACTTCAAGGAGTTCTGCAGCAGATGACCCATAAGGTCCAAAGGTTGCACCAGGGATTACAACAACAAAGAACAATTTTGTGTAAATAAATGCAAATACACACAGCTTTCCATTTCCTACCTCCATGACACAACCACTGTATTATTCTTCATCCCCAACCAAATACTTACAAATGCATTTATTTACCAGTTGAAAAGCTGTAAAGGAAAAATAAAGCGAAAGCATCCCTCATTCCTTCATTAGACAAAAGAAAAAACTAATTTCTGGCATAAATTGTGGTACAAACTTTGAATTTCTACTGAAAGCAGAGAGGGAGACAATACCTTAAATATATGCAAAAAACATATACAAATTGTTATAAGAGATATGAGATCAACATCCCTCTTTACTAACAGAACAGCCCTGGAAGACTGGCAGGTCTGCTTGTCTCACATTAATACACAACCTTTAGACATTTCCTACTGTGATGGAAACACTGAATGCTTCATCTTTCTTAGTCCCCTCCAAATGCCTTTAAAGGATGGATTGTGAGGAGCGCTGCTCTAGCAGATCAATGAAACTACTGCAATTTGTACCACATACATTTTCCTTAAACCAGCTTTCATATCCCCAAGTGAATACCAAGTTAATAAAACATATTTAAGAACCTAGCATGTTTTTCTCTGTGTGAAGCCAAACCCCACATTCAAGCCATCGTGTCGTCAGGCAAACTTCCATTTCATTTATCAAAGTCTTCAGACTCCACTTCAGACTTTAGCTTTCCTAAACACCTTCAAAACAGCAACTACAGTACCTAAGACCCCATTCAGATATCATGTCTGTCTGAGCAACTTCCTTCATTTTGCTAGTTATTTTCCTATAGAGATAACAAAAATTGGTTGATAACGTGCATCTTCATTTGAGAAAGCAGCTTCAACCTCGAGGAACTAGATGCTTCTACTGGAAATAACTTCCAGGGCTTAAAATACGGCTTCTGTGAGCCCAGAAGTATGAAACAGCAACAAGTCATTGTTTAAGTGGTCACCGGCTTTGTTCTTCCCTGACTGAATGAGGCTGCACACATGGGAAAGGGAAAGCAAAGAGAATCTGAGACTCTTGGGAATGACTAAGATCGTATCACTTTTTATTACAAAATGTACAAATGCTTAAAGTTTGTTTGATGTTTCCTGTCTCACAGCTGCCAATGTAGGGAACTTTTATTGCTTTTAGTGAAGTACAATAAAAGGTAAGACTTCTACTGCCTGAGGAATCAAAAACACTCCAGAAGGGATGAGGCTGGCAGGACCTCTGGAGACCAGCAAGCCCAACGCCTGGCTTAAAGCAGGGACAACTACAGATGAGCTGTGTTCTGCAGCGACTCACAGGGTTACTCCTCCCCATCCCAAGACCCCATTGAACCCTGAATCTACCTGCCAAGTCCTCCAAAAGCCTTCTACATGTTGACATATTGCTGCTAAAAGTGCCTTCCTGCAATTAAGGAGCAGAATGACGCAACCCGGTTTTCTCACTTGGTAAGAAATTACTCTTTCCAGAAGTCCCACCCTCCAGGCAAGATCTGGAGTTTGCCTGTCTGGAGTGACTCAGGAACGACTCAGAGAAAGCATTCATCCTACCAGCATTTGCAGAGTGGGAAACCACATGTACATCCTAACATACTAGTAGCTGTTAAGAGAATGCATTCAACTCTACAGTAACAAAGTGGAGAGATAAGAAAACAAAGACTAAGCAAAAATACAGGTAATAAATGCATGTACATTAAGTGTCTGAGACTGTAAAAGGATGCAACGGAAAAGAGGAGAGGCAGGCTCTTTTCATGATAGACTTCAGTGGTAAGGAGAGCCCTGAGCTGCTGCACAGACACCACAGAGTGCTGTGCAAACCCTGCTGCGCTGCTTCAGCCCCATGCAAGCACAGCTGAAAGCAGCAGCAGAACAGCAAGTCCCAAACACAGCCAATTCATCTATGGGTTCAAGGGCTGGAACTGCATTCTGAAATGAAGACCGATTCTCAAGTTTAGTAAAAGAAAAGACTTTCATGATAATAAACGACACCCCAGTCAAAAGTAACAACAATAATCTATTTCCCCATCACTGGTACTGAGACCACTTTCATTTTTTATTACTCTGAAGAGAAATAGGAAAGTACAAAAGCACACAGAAAAAAAAATCATATTCAATATTGACACTTATCAATGAACAGTTTCCTTCTCTTCTACTGAAGGGGACAACTTGACCACAATCAGAGATGATTCCAAGGCAGTTTTCAGTCCCCGCCTGGAATTCACACTGAATCATCAGTTTTAATTAAACAAAACAGGTGGTCACTGAATCAACTGATTCTGATTGCTGCCTTTTGTTCATGTTGTTCTTGTATAGAAGAGTACTGATTCGAGTTGGCAAATGGAGAAAGATCTGCATGACTGAACTCACAGGGATTTGTAATTTCCTAATTACTGTAAGAACAGTCAAATTCCGAAGGGACTCGCTGTTTACCGGCTATTTTTTCTTCATTGTTTTTTAATGAAGAAACTGCAATATAATTACAGAGAGTGCATAAATGAAAGATCCTGTCGGAAATTGATTCATGGCTAGGACCAAATGGAGCAAGACTCTGTTTCAGATACAACTCAACATAATGTTACAGTGAATGAATCATTTCAATGAAGACTGAATCCAGGGATCTGGATTCAAAAGAAGTACTAGAAAGACAGAGGCCCAACTTATAAACCCCTCACTTACTAGTTTTATTATTTAGACATTTATTGATTTGTAAAACAGACACTTTTCAATGCAGAGCATCCTTTACGCCTAGAATACATTTTACAATGTATAGTTAAACACTGATCAAATGGAAGTATTTTCAACAAATTCCTATTGTATAAAAGAGATTTGCTACTTCTTGATAGGTACAATATGCTGAGTTGTTTAATACTAAAGTTACACTGCAGTTTCTGTGCCTTCCAATGGAGCTGAACTGTGGCTGGGTGTAGCGCATCATGAATGCGATACAGGACTTACCACCACTAGGTAATGTCGTCGTCACTGCACTGTGTGACATCAGGTAGCACAACAATTATTTTATATCAATGTATTTGTTCAAAATAAGATGGTAGAATTAAATTTGCTTTTCCATTACCCTCAGCTGAAGCTTACACTACCGCTTCACTCACTTAAAGAGAAGATGAAATGAGATAAAGGCTGAAAATTAATCTCACCTAAAATGCCTTGGGTTTGCTGCAAAAGCAGGGGAGGGGTACATAAACATCCAAGAATACAGGGAAAAATGGCAATGACAAACACCCATTCAGAAGCTACGGCAGCCATAAGTCAAGTTCTTGGCTGCTGACAACCGCAAACCTGAAATAAACTCCAGGTTTTATATGTAAAGAAAAACGTGCCCACAGTTAGCTCTGGCTAATGTGGTTTGAATGAAGGTCTTTGCAACTAGTAAGTGATAGATCTGAGCACAGAAAGGTAAGTTGATTTGCAAATGTCTCAGAGTAAAGTAGTGGCGGCACTGAGAGTGTAGGTGATGAATGCAGCTTGGAAGCTACTGTTCTTGCCTCTAAGCTTCTTCAATATGCAAGGCCCTAGATAATAATTGGCTCCCATTTCCCACTCCTCCTCACATTGCAGAACTCTTCTTTCCCCTCTAAAATGATGAATGCTACCAGAAGAACCCACTAATTTATGAATGTACACCTAGCATGGTGGCATCAAACCCTTACCCTTATTTACATGGCACCTTGCCTCCTTCCCACCTCCCACTGCGGCATCTGTATACTTCAGTCTACTTCTAAGTAAAGACATTTGTATGTCTGGATGTACTGCTACCAAACGGAAAATGTAACATCCATATACATCAACATATGCTTCAAAATCTAAAGCCAACCCCACTAACTTCTGTACACTTTGTTTGACTCCAAGCACTGCAGGAGGGTATTTCCTGAATGGTGAAAAAGAAATCCAAGGAGAAGTTTGCCTGTCCTGGGTTATTACACATCCTAGAGCTGCATCTCTATCTTCACCTTCAGGTTAACTACTCGCACAGTAAAAGACTCCTGCTGTATGCTCTCAATCATTCTTTTTGAAGAGTTTTCTGTATTCTCTACAGAGTTTAAAAGGTATTTAATTGAAATGCCAACATCTGTGTGTCCCTCTCATCACAGACCCCAAAATCACCAATGCAAAACCAGTTCACACACAGAATACTGCAATCCATGACAGTATTCTATGTATCTATAAACCTATGGAATATCACTCCAAGCAAGATGGCACCATAAAGATCAACAGCTGTGGAAAGGCATGTACATACAGGAGTAAAATCAGAGTTGCAAAGAAGCCCTGCAGCTACGACAAAAGTCACAGTGCAAGAAGTTTATACTTCTCATCACTTTATTCAGTTCCTTCTGTCACAGCTCAACAGCTCACTTAAATGCCAGGCCAACGGTATACCTGGATTTCTGTGATTTGTGAAGAACAACCTTTACTTGCTTTTCTTAACACAGACATTTTAAGAAATCACATACATGCTAATAAATATATTAATATATTATGCTGTCCATTCCAAAATTAGGTATCTGCTTATTTGGCTATAATGGGGGCTGGAACTAGATGATCTTAAGGTCTTCTCCAACCCTAACTATTCTATGACTCCGTGGCAAAACTGTGCTGACGATGCACAAACCCAGAAACAGTGATTTTTGAAAAGTATGAGAAGTTTTGGGTTCAAAATCAGTCAGAATTTCACCACCCAACAGCTTCCTCGTGCACGAACTTGCACTGTGTCCTCCTGCTCCTCATCTGACAACTTTATTAGAGACAGACATGAATCTGAAACACCCAAATTGTCTTCAAAGTTCCTCACTGAATAATTCATTTCTGCCTGATATTTTATACAGTGGTTAACCACTAAGAAGAAAAAAAAAAAAAAGGCAGGAAGGAGGGCAAAATATGCATAATTTAAACATATCCTCTCGGTTTTGTTCTCCATCTCATCTCTGTCTTCCCAGAAGTATGTAAGCTCGTACTTATAAACCAGGCTGTCATTGCACAACATGGGCAGGATTTTGCTCTCCAGAGACAAAAAAATTCCATGAGTGACTATATGCATAAATTCCATTAACAATTTAAGGATTTGACTGAAATATGTTTATCTCAAAGTCTACACCTCAAGGTGAAGAGCGCTGCTGTCAAGAAATCACAGCCAGAATCATATCACAGTAGATCCACAGTGATTGAATGATGTTTTACATTTACATACAACCCTTGAAACACTATTTATGCCTTGAACAGATGTTTTTCTGTATGTCTATATAACCCCTCTATAAAGAAATAACTTTCCAAAATAACTATAAAGTAATTCAAACACATTAAATTTTGCAGAACAAGGAATAGAGACATTGGACTCATCAGTATTTATAGGGTATCTGGTATCTTTTCTATAGTGAAGTCAGTATCTTCTCTTTCAGAAAAGTTACCAATCCTACTCCTCCAAGCAAAGGAAAATATCCTATAAATAGGCAGCTAAGAGTGAATGTGCAATACGCTCTGACAATAGCTTTTGTGCTCAAATCCTGACCTTACAATGGCGAGATCACAGCCAAGCTGTCTGATCCATACCATTTTTCCATGGTTGCTATTTATTCCTGATTGAAAATTCAGAAAACAATAGTGAAACTTGAAGAAAAAGTTAGTGGCACACAATAAACCTCTGAAAGAATGCCAGGCTTTTAGCAGTGCCTCCTGATCCTCCAACATTTGGCAGTGCTATTTGTGATTTAAAATGAGAACCACTTGGAGAGAAAAGCGCTTCACTGTGACCACAGTTGAGAGCACACTTAGGTTAAAAATAAGAACTGACACAAATTCTCTGTCCTGTGGGGAGAATTTGACCCTTTTGAGGTTTGCTAATCAAAGAATCTGAATGCAGTAAGGACTGCTGGAATTGCATTAGAAGGGTGAGCTCCAGTGCTTGAAGTCCTGAAAGGAGAATTTCCTCATAGCTGCCACCTCCGCTTTGTCCTAAGGCTGAATGAGTCTCAGCTGCTTTACAGTATCAGGAAAGTCCTTACAGCATTTAGCAAGGAATAATAATAAAATCTATAAATATTTAATATCTGGCAATTAACTCTGCACTGTTCAAACCAAGGAAAAAATACAGAAACCCTCCACCAAAGCATTCAGTACTATTGCAACACCACCTCCTTGCTAGATATTTTGAGAAGGCCCACCCTGAGACCACTCCATGCGTGCAAGTTTCAGTAATAAGCATTTTTCCTTTTCCTTTTTTAATGAGTGTTTTTCCCAAGGCTGTTGATGGCAAAGGAGCTTCCCAGATTACACTGAAGGCTCTTCCTTTGGAAGAAAGCCTGCATAGAATTGTTCTGCTGGCAGAGCACTTCAATGAAGGGAAGATGAGTTTAGACTCCTACTTCTTATTTCTCCAAAATCACTCGTGGGCAAGAACATTCCTTAGGAAAATCCTCCAACGATGAAGATTTCATAGCTGTAGAGAGCATTCTATACCTATACCAGACAATGGAACACCTGTAAATATTATGTCCTCCTTGTACCTGGTAAATAAACTAACAAACCAAGGCCAAACTTTCAAACAAGCCCACTCTGTGGCACTGTTTGTAAGATTTCTTGGGTTTACAGGTCTCTTCTGCATATATTCCTCTTTCCTCCTTCCTTTGGCATGAAAGCTCCCAGACAGTATAAATTACTGGTATCCTACATGTTGCTAGGCAAGTTCATCCTCTTGAGTAATACTAGTTCCATTTTATACTGAAAATGTGCATCTGAGAGCAACAGACAAAAAAGAAAGAGCAAAAAATAATTAAATGCTTTTTTCATTCTCTTAACAAAGGAATGAAATTTGTGCCATTCTGGCTCAATCCTGGTTTTACAAAATGCAGTCAAAATCACGTACTGGCACTCCGTGCAATGATTACACTGTAATTAATGTGCCAACATTAGGCAAGTCAGGCTGGACGCTTGTCTGCCCACTGCATCATGTACCACTTCAGCCAGGAGCAATGCAGACTGAGACTGCTATGGGGGAAATGGAACAATTGGAATGATCTTCAGTTGTATTTGTAAGAGGCAGTGCTATGTTTAGTCAGGGATTACGAACCAGGCATCTATGAACACTGCTTGCATGGCAGCAGAATAAGTGCATTTTTCCTCATCTGCAAGTAATGTAATGTTCATAGAGAAAAAGAAAAGAAACTACTCTTCCTCTGTAATCCCAGTACACATATTAACATAGGCTTTTACTAACACAGGCTGGTAGATAAGCCTTTGTAAGGCTGCAACAAAAGCAATCATTAAAATTAATCCCAGGAACAAATGGAATTGCACAACATTAATCCTGCTGAAAGATCTGATATGATAAACATGCTGAAGACTGACACGAGGAGCAAAGAAAGGAAGGAAAAATGCATCTCTGAAACCCAGTTTTCCTGGCACTGTTCAAGTGATGGGCCTGTAGAATCACATCAAAATTAATGTTGTCAGTGAGATGCACATCTTTGCTCTGTTGTGGCCATCTTGGCAGTGATTTAGGCATTTGTAGCCTATCAAGAAGCTGAAGGAAATTCAAGGTGTTTTTTTCACTTGAAGACAAAAAAACCTCATAAAATTTAGGAAGAAAAATCCTTCCATCGTGGTGCAAATCATGGAAAAACTTAAATGCAAAACAAATCTTTATAAATTGGTAGCCAGAAATTACATTATGGCTCCTTAAGAAACCACAGAAAACCTCTCCTCACCATGAAATGCAACAAAGCCAAGAAGACAACAACCGATGTCCTCCAGATGAACTTTCACACTTTAAAGAAAACATAAGGGTTCAGATAATGCTTTTACAATGTCCATAATCTAAGTTATTAGATGGCAGTTATCATGCATTTGGCATGAAGTTGCTTAATACTAAAACAAATGCCTGTGCTACACTTTACACTGAGGATTTCATACTAAGCAAAAACCATCCTTTCTACTCTGCTCTTCACTGGGCCTTCAATTTTGAGAGAAAGCAATTCAGATTTACACTAAATGCTTTATCTGCAGGAAATCTGTAAACTTCATGAAGTGGAGGCGACAGAACATATGAAGATATATAAAAAAGCCTCATATGGCTGCTAAAGTCCTAATCCGATTTTCAGCACTTCCATCAAATTCATGGAGCAGTTGTGCAAATAAAAAACACATTGTACAAAAATATACCACATTTTTTCAGATAAAATCAACATCTTAACCTCTTCCTCATATTCTGGACATTGATGTTAAGTCAAGACCCTGCTTGAGTGCTAATGCTACTTAGTTTTTAGTTAGAACACTTCACTTTGCCCTGTTATGAGATTAATGCCCAGCTATAATGCCTCATAACAGCGTGTTGCAATGGGTAATGACAAAGCCATGCCTTAACACTCTCCCCCCACCAATTCACAGCACTGCAATAGGCTTCAACTTAACATTAAACAACTTGCCCCTGGTTACAATGAGCAAGGTGAAAAACTCCGCACACACACCCCCCCACCCCCGAGCTGATAATGACTGACTGAATCCAGCACAGAAACCCATAAAAACACATTATTTAAGAAAATATTGAAAACCAGAAATATGGCAGTTAGAAAAATAAAAGCAAATTCGACTTGAAGTAAAATATAACACATGGTTACAAGATAAAAACCTGCAGTAAGAATGTGTTAAATATTTACAAAATCCTATGATCTTCCCTAAAGTAAACACGCTCTTAAAAAATGTCTCTATTAACCACCATTACTGTTACTCCCAAATTCACCCAATAGCTTTAAACTCATTCACTGCCTTATATCCTTGCCCAGAGTTTCTGCCATTACCTGTGTGCCCAGCTCATCAATCACAGTATTAAAGATTGGCACCTCTCTACTTACATTCATCACTTCTCCATTTTCCTCCAGCACTTAGCATCATTAATTTATCACGTCTCATTCCATTCAACTCCCACGGCTCCTTTAAGCATGACAGAGCAAGGTCTTGTTGTATTATTTTTATTTTTCCATATCTCATGTCAGGCACAACAAATGAGGCTGCTCTGCAGGAGCAGCACAGCGCTAAAAGGAAAGCTTTTAGCACAGCTTAATACAAATTTAAGTACCCGGAGTATAAACACGGCTCTACGCTGCATTCCATATTCTTCCTTATAATGTAGCAGCACCCGAAACAACCAGACCCTTCTCATCCCTGTATCAGATGATCTATTTTAAAAAGTTATATTCAAGTATTTAGTGACTTTTATTATCATAAGAATAATATTTCTACTAAAAAGGGGTTTTTTGAGATTGAATAAATGTTGAGCCTGTTGACCAGGTGATGCTCCAAAATCTGCTGTCCTACAGAAAACAGCACAACTCAGTTCAGCACAATTCAGTTAACTCATTAGCTAATGCCAGACATGGCACAAACCTTTCTTAGAGTGTCATCTGGGCAGCTTCAGAGGTTGCAATAAGCCTGGTTTTTGACATGCCACATCTGATTCTCTGAGCAGAAGCTTTACCAGAAGTACCAGGAGGGTGTTTTTAGGGTTTTTCAAGTAACTGCTGTTCTAGAACTCCAAAAATAAATCTAATAAATGCAAAAAAAGGTCTCCCACTTTCTTTTCCTAATCAATTACAAAGTGATTTCATTTGAAAGGCACAGAACTACTCTCCAGAGATTTTACAAGAAGCAAATGGCAGTCCTGTCCATCAGCAAACTACTAGATACCTATAACTAAGAGAAAGAGAAGAGAAACAATCGCAACGGGTTTGATCAAGTAAGACATTGATCTGTGCAACTAAGCCCACTGAGCTATTGATTTCATAGACTAAATGCAGATACTAGATTTGCCCTTCTCTCATTATTACATTTTGTATTATACTGCATTTTACATAACACAGAACAAACAACTGAAGTCTCACCCAACAAATCACTGCAACAGCAGCAATTCTCAAGTGCTTCAACAGTAACATTCAAGCAGTATGCCCAATTGAGATACATTAACTTGAAGTCCAGCAGCTCTGCACTTATTTTTTCCCATTATATACGACCTGGCTACTTTGCTGCACTTCATCTTCTGGCCAGTGTTTCAGATGTCTCACATTCATCTGTGCTCCTGGTCTATGGATGGTGACAGAGGCTAATCAAGTATGGATTTAAAACTGCATGAATGACTTTATTCAATCATTTGGCCTATCATTTTTCCTTTACTACCAGCGACTCTGCCAATATATGTACCACATGTCTGATTTCTGCTCTAGATGCAGCTCAACTTTCTTACTGGCCCTGAACATTTCTACTTTCTTTTTTAGTGTGCTAATGAATTACAGGTTTCAGATCCAGCGTGCACCATCAGTACAGATATGATCTTGTGTCTAAGAAAACATGCAACATGGCAGGACTGGGTTTTCTTTTTTTAAACAATGTCAGGACGCAATAAAATGTTATTTATTTGATAGCCTAAATTGGGAAGAGTTTAGACAGCAGGTTATCGACTGAGCCAGTAACCCATGCAAAGCTCCGATTTCACAGTACAGAGAATAAGCAATCTGCTTCCTGTAGAATTATTACCCCTCAAAAGCACAGAGCCAAATACACAAAGTCAATATACCATGTATTCAGTGAGACATATATTTGTGCACTCCTTTAGGACATGTTGTGCTGATTCCCAGAAAAAGCATCTTTCCCAAAACAAACAGCAGGTAAAAATGACATATCCTCAGGTCCCCTTTGGATTAAAAGATACCCGAGCAGTGCTCAGCATAAAGCTGCAACTTCCACACTGCAGTGTAGTGCAGAAGCCCCCATCTATGCCCTACCTGTACCCATCCATCAGTGACCCCCCCAGCCACCAGACCTCAATGAAGGAGACATCAGCTCTGCCCTGGGGTCTCCACCAGCCCCATCATCCGACATGCGGAAGAGATCTGAACCGGAAGATGAGGAAGACTGCTTTATGCCCCACTACTTTATTTTCTTTGGGATTCACTCAAGTCTGAAAAAATTTGCATATCATTAATTCAACACAAATAATTTCTTTTCAGCCTGCTCCAACAATGTGCTAAATAACTAAATAAAAACAACAGAACAACATTCTCTCAACTGTCTAAGCAAAGACATTGCAAATCAGGTACTTTGTAAATCAAAGCATTCTCTGTTAAACGTTGGATGCACAGACTGAAGTAATGCCTGAAATATTAACACTGGATGCTTCTTAAGATTATATGTTTAAAAACCTCCACTCCAGAGAATAAGGTATACAATTATAACTCTTTACCCAAACTGCATGTTAAAAAATGAACAATAACAAAAGCCATGGATGAAAAACACTACAGGAAAGTATACGTTACATAAACACTACAGAAAAACACTACAGGAAAGCTGGTGTTACTGAAAAAGAAACATTAAACGTTAAATCTTTACCCTAAAGCTTTCTACACGTCTCCTTAATTAAACATGTGTTTGTGCTCAGATATTGCCGGTTTAGTTATCATGCCCACAGCATCATGAAGTGAAGAGTTTAGAATAAGAAGTCAATCCAGTAACATGATAATGTCTTTTTTTAATAAATAAATTATTCTGTAATAATTCTCTAATTATAATATAAATTATAAATTATTTTGCAATAAATAAATCCCCTGCAGGTTAAAACTGCAGCTTCCAATAAAAACCTAATTCTTCCTTCAAAAAGCGGGTATCTGTAGGGAGTCACTGGATGCATTAGAACTGTTCGAGAAAATATGTGACAAAGGAATAAAGAACAGAAATCAGAGGCAATAAAATTTAAGCACAAAAACTGGAGATGTCATATTAATGGAACACTGTGAAGAGTGGTTTGGGAAGAGCCATTTCCTGAGCTCCTTATACCGTGTGATGGTGAATATGCAACACATCCAGGGAATGCACCAGGCTTGGACCAGGTTCCTGTGTGCAAAGACCAACATTAGATAAGGCAATTACCATTTTTAGTGCACATTGAACCAGCAGCAGAGCCTAACACATACTCAGCCTGCAAGTGAACGTACCATGGATCTTGTGTGACTCCAGGCAGATCTCAAAACGATTTCCACTGGTGTGAATGTTTGGAAACAACCTTAACGTACAAAGGTTGAGATGCCTGTTATACATCTAAGAACGGAGCAGTGATTATGCCAAGCACAAGGAACAAGGTAGAAAACACCCTACCACCAACCTCCCAATCTCTAAAACCTGTGCTTTAACCAGTGGGAAAAAGAAACAACTTCTTGACTAAATGGGTGGCACATAAACATGAAATCAGTATGCTGACAATGAGATATTCCCATTGTTGGGGCCTCATGAATCCTGAAGCACAGACATCTGCTTCCCTATCTCTGGGGTTTTGAATTATTTTTAAACTCTGAACAAAGAACACTTAGTACCGCATACTTCCAGTTTCACAGCTGGGTTATTTTAAGTAGGCAAAAAAAACTCATTGGAATATAACTTTCTTATTTTGAAATATTTTAGCTTGAAGTTATTAATCTGCCCCTTGAGAATTCAGAACGTCTTAGAACAGTGGTTTTAAATATTCAATATCTTGCAAAGATACAATCTTCTCACATGGCCTTAAAATAAATGCCTGAAATATCGCACTATAATAACCCAAATGGAGCACTTGTTAAAGAAGGGATTCAGTTTCTTTATTACAAAACTCTCAGTCTCCAATTCCCTCCCTTCTAAAAGGAAAAACACTATCCCCATAAACATTTCCTGAAGATGAGAAGCACGTACCATGCATTTTTACAGTGCTCTGGGAAGGCAGAGAGCTACAGATATGCATGCTCTGCAACACGGGGGGGTGTAGGATGCATGTAAGGTCAGGAGAATGGGAATTCTGTCCAGTTCACCCCATGATCCAGGCGGGACTCAATTTCCCTGCAGCTAATTATCAATTTGTAAGATCCTTGTGTCAAGAGGCCCTTATCTTGCAGAGACATGGAGATGGTTGTGGAGTGCCTGAAGGCTTGTGAGAGGTGCTGTGAGAATGCGGGGTGTCAGGCTGACACCCACTCCTTGCTGTGCTGCAGCAGAGCAGGCACACGGTGAGGAGCATCAGGGATGCCTCAGCACAAAATCAGACAACTGAATTCCTGACTGGTGGGGAAACCATCAGAAGGAAGAAGCCGTCAGTGAATTAACCCATGGAACGTGCGCTAAGTCACAAGGACCACAAAGTGTGGTGGGATGGATGAAGTGTCCTGACAAGCAATACACAATTTCCTTATGAAATCAACCTAAAAACTGGGAAAGAATCGGGCAGCAGTAAGAAGCGTGCAGCACGCTGAGCAGAATCTGTGCTAATATTAAAAGCCTGCTTTCGCATTTGCTACTGTTTCATTACGGACTTGATGATTGTTTCTAGGCTCTTAATGAATTCAAACTCAATTTACTCACAGTTACATCCAACTGTAGTAAATTTTCATCTTACGTATTGACAATGAAATTGAATTTCCCTCTTTAGTGCAGGATGACGAATTCTGTAGCTAAATCTCAAACCTCAAGTCCAAGTACTAACAGCTACTCTGTCAGCCTTCCCTGAATGACACAATCAGCCAGCAACATTAGTTTGCTTGTGATACTGAACAACAGAGAAGACAAAAAGTCATTTTTCTTTTCTGCAAAATAGTAAGATTTCTTTTCCAATGTCACTAAGTTTTAAAGAAAATTGTGGAATCCTATTGCAGAGTCACAGCATCACAAGATGTATTCACAGAGGATAGTCTGGATGCAGCAGGCTTATGCAAGGTCAGGGCAGTGAAATTTCCCAAAGGAAAACCCAACACAGTTACGAAGTGCTTCAGCTTCAAACACGCTGTTAAAGAACTGTTTGCTTTAGACAGAGTGTTTTAAGTCTGCTGGACAGTGATTTACAACAGATGAATCTGCAGAGTAAGAACTGGTTGTATGTTTCATTGTCTCTTCCATTTTTACCTCACTCTCCTGCATGAACAGTATTAATTAGCAGGATCTAAGAATTCATTTTCATTGACAAGACCTGCAGCATGCTGCTCTGTTCATCA
This sequence comes from Psilopsiagon aymara, assembly GCA_024733675.1. NCBI lineage: Eukaryota > Metazoa > Chordata > Aves > Psittaciformes > Psittacidae > Psilopsiagon > Psilopsiagon aymara. The sequence goes on along the minus strand of JANRGW010004819.1, from coordinate 69,261 downwards.
GTTCTCACTCTTCCAAGGGCAGCTCTAAATGAAATCTAAAGGCCACAAAGAAAATCTTAAAGGATGGCAAGACAAAGTGATTTTATCATCTGAAGGAAAGGTGGGCAACTGCTCAACACTTCTGCCAGCCAGTTAATGAAGATACTTTGGCAGCATCTTCTGCGGAGACTACTTCCAGCAAGAAATGAAACACCATCTGCATACACTGAGAAGGGAAAAATAGTGGCTTTGTATTAAAGATGAGTTTCTGATCAGCTGTCCAATATGGGAGGAGAGTTAGGGCTTGACAAAGCAATAAAAGGCTAAATTTTTGTGTTAAAAACATAATTAATTAATTAAAGATAGCAAACAAACACTGAACTTAAGAAATATACCACTAGCAGGCAAGTGAAATCCCTTTAATAAGAGCAGAATCAAAAATCATAGTTTACCTTATTAAAGAGAAAGCAACTATTACGTCTGACTGCCACTGTTTATGACTTTTAAGGTCATAACTTACAAACCTATCAGCAGCTCATATTCTTTACTGATTGTATCTTTTGCTACTTATTCAAGAAGAGACGCCCAAAAAGCTTGTAATAAATAGGGATAAAACTTAAGATATCACCTGAAGCACAGACTTAATGGAATAATTCAATACTATTAATTATCATTAGAAAAATTACATAGGAAATGCAAAAATACTGAAAGATTTATCATGTCTCCTCACTGTAAGCATTAAGTATGGAACATCTGCCAAGTCATCGTACAAGAACCACTGTAGCTGGTTCTGTTAGCTAAGTAAAATACTGTATCAGTACTAAGAGCACCTCTGCTTATTGTCATGTAGACAACTGGTCCTTTCACACCCGGTACAAGAGATCCTCACTTCCCCAAAGAGCTCTGCAGACAAACTTGTGAGCATCAGGAAAACAGCAGCAGCAGACAATGATCATGAACTTAGTGCAAACCACCCCTTAATTCCAGCTCCAATAATGATACCCAAGGATAAGATCTGAGTTGAAAACCACTATAAACTTCCCAGGGGTTTACTCTTTACTTTTTTCTGCTGTTAAGTGGAAAAAGACACATTTTCATCTCATTTTAGCAAAGCAGATTAGCATCTTTTCCTAACTTTTTTTCACACAGGCAGTGAGTGTTGTCTCAAGAAATAAGTTGCCTAAAAGGGACTGTACAGACTAATAACATACTCTTCAAAGAGTATTAAGGAGGTCAATCTGTCCAATTCATTTTAATTGAACCAGACACAGATGGTATATGATTTAGTTTAATTAGGCTGTAGATAAAGAACATCTCCACATAAGGCATTCCATTCAAGTATAAATCATTAAATAGCAGCATATACTTGAAAATACTTGAGGCCAAAAAGCCTGCTGCATAACTGACGACATCGGCGCAGTATCCCTTTCCATCAAAGGATTAACAGCAAGAATAAAGAAAATCCCATCAGAAATAGTAAGGAAAAAACTACACAAGGCAATATATAAATGTCTAGTAAATTAAGAAAAGAGAGCATTTTGAGAAAACCATATTTATTACAAAAGTAATGCTAGTTCATTACATAGACATAATACAATAAGGCATAGTACTCTACCATAAGCTATAGCTACAATTAAATAGATTATACTACCCATCCATTAAGCAGATCTAATGATGGAATATCATTAGCAAGCACTTAATTCAACTTTTTTCTTTGTTTTTGATTACTACCTATTAGTTTTCTCCCTTTACTGACAGACTTCACTTTTAAGTTGTTATCTTTTAAGACAGAATAGCATTAACAGACTGGCCATACTTGGATGATTTTGCACAAGGCTGGGGCTATTGGAACAAAATGTTTTTCCTGGTCTATTTTTTTTTACATTATTATTTTGGAACCAACAGTTTTCCTTCCTGTGGCCTTATTTATACCTCCAACTCTTTTTATCACAATAAATAAAATGTATATAAAAGCTGCAAAGCTCACAAAAAAAGACAGAGGTGACAGTGTAAATGCTATTTCAGGCAAAATACATGGTGCTTGTGGGCACATTTACTTCCACAAACTCTGCAGAAGCTGCACAGCCCATCACCGTGACCCTGTGCAGGGAGATGGAGACATCCACCTGCAGAAGAAATGCCTCCTGACATTTGAGTCTCCTAGAGCAGGAGGACTGCAGGATGCACCGTGTAATACTTATGGCATCATTCCTTATTCCATTCCCTACTAAAGAGATTCTACATTTTTTTATTTGATTTTATAGGTATCATTCAACATCATTATAATGGCAGCAGAGTGTGTTTATTCCAACATCACTAAAGCCAAAGGTATTTCTGCCTGGGAGTTTGTAGATGCACTGAAACCCTCTAAATAATCAACATTTTCCTGAGCTCTCTGAAGGGAGTAGGGGCAATACAGTACATTTTGTGTCTTTTTAGCTTTTATTATAGTTGTAATCTTACACAGTCTTTATTTCTGTGTTAAGAAACAGTTTAAATACCAAGTCTGTAAATCAAGCGCAGTTCATTAAGCACTGAAAAGCCTCCCACTGACTTGGATGCAGATTCTGTACTAATGTTAGAAATGCCCAGAAACCCACTGTTTCTGAGACCTTTTCCTGAATTTCTCTTCACCATCACGATTTCCAAAGCAGCATTTTGCATTCAGTACATTTTACAGAACTCAACTGTTTGCCATTCAATTCATTTAAGCTCTCACTTATGTAGAGTTCTTCCTTGAAAAATAAGTGGTTTCTTAAACCTCGCATGCTGAGCCAGTATTACCTGCAGTCCTGAGGCTTTTCTTTCCATCCAGATGTCACTGTGATGCTTTTTAAACATGCAAGCACCACAAATACTTTATGATATATGGTGATCATGCTAACGCACAAATAGGCACACAACTGCCTAAAAAAGGCCACTGCAAACAGCATGTATCTGATTATTTTAAACAGGTTATTTTAACACACTTACAAGCTCCCAGGTAAGGTACTATGATTTATTAGTCTAATTTTCAAGGCATGCATCAAGTGCCTACTTGCAGCAGTTGACTCTGCTGGTGAACACAGGCACTAATGAACATGTAGAATGAACACTATCTGTGTGCATGTCAGACGCGTGTCCATGGATAAGGAATTTAATATCCTCCTTAGGGCAGGGAAAATTTTGCCAAAGGCCTTAATTAAAATTAAAGACTAAAAATCTCCCATTAAACACATCAACATTGTGTTCTCAGAAGACACACAACCTTCTACTAATTAAGGAAGAACTTGGATTTTTAAATGCTATCATTTTGAACCACAACTTCAGGAAATATTTAATTTCTGGAAGTCTGTATTGATTCAGATGCATTGGCCTTTTATTGCAGTGACCAATAACCCAAATTCTTGGAGGGTATCCCAACAGTATTGGCAAAACAAGCAGTAATGAACCTGAGCGACCGGACTGCAGTGACAGGAGCAGATAGATTACAAAAATAGAATGCAAAGCAGGGACAGCTAATGGGAAAAAAACCTCAAAATGGCACTTTTTTCCTCATTTATTTTAGAATTACTTGAAAATAAGCTTTTATTATAATAGCCATTTCTGGACTATTATGTCAGTGATTTAATCTCGATATACACTGTATCTCCTCACCAGGGTGCCTGGAGTAGTTCAGGTACATGTTCTGGCGCAGCAGTAGTCTCCTCATTTGACCCAAGGGCTTTATTGTTACCAAACATAAAGCACTAGGAAACACTTTGATTTGATTTGAGCTTACAAGATCAGTAAACAGCTGCACCTTCTCATAGAGGAGCAAAGGATTAGGCTACAATGGTAGGGCAGAACATTTTCTACTCCTCTCATTATACAATGTGCTTCAAGCAAATAATATTAATAACGATAAAAAAGGATGCGTATTTCTATTTCTCTTAATTCTACCTCTGTGTAGCCTGTTTCTAAATTAAGCATGTTAAATATAAACCCATTTGTGTTTGACTGAAGTCTTTCATACTGTTTATCACAACCCTCCTTTCTGCAGGAATAGTGAACAAAGTCTGTTGATTGCACAGTTCTTTCTCTTCTCATGAATGGTCCAATCACACTCTTGGCACATGAAGATACAAGTAACAGATGTTGAACAAAACTCTGAGGGATTATACATTTCCCATAAAAGTTACAGGACTGCTTCATTTCTATGTTGGGTTTTCCACTATCCATCTTTTTTGCTTCTCCAAAAGCATGTTCCTTCTTTTCGCACCCTTTAATGGCCAGAGCCAATTGGGAGCTATCAACAGAAAACATTCAATTCCCTTATTCTAATTGCCACTATTAACCCAGAGTACTGACTTCATTAAGATTTAGAATCAAACAGAACAAACAGAACAAAATCAACATGACAAAATGAATAAACTTTGATAACAACTACATACCGGCTCTGGTTATTAAAATTCTTATTTAATTAAATGAAATAAAAAGCTTTTTAATATTGTGAAAAAGAAGAATGTTATTCTTGTGCGTTGAGGAATTGGATTTTAAGTTTCAGATTCAATACAACATGGCTCATTTACTTGTAAGTAGGTCAATCTGTAGGTACTAATACAGACTTTGGGAAATAAAAAGTGGATTTTGACTAAGGAAGGATTTCATAAAGCTATTTATAAGAACAGATAGACAGGTCTTCTTCCTGTTGCATGCAGGATTATAGGCCTCAAATGGTCTTCAACAAAATGCAAAGAATTTTCTCGGGCAGAAAACTGTAATTTGAGATAACCCCAGTTTGCAGACCAAAGACCTATCATTTCCCATCTCATGATAACATTCATTAAAAAGAATTAAGACCCTCAGATTCAAAAGATGCTTTTTAAAGAGTGGTCACATAAAAATCACTTTATAAATTACATTGCTTCTAGTAAGTTCAGATTTAATGTCTGTGAAGTCAACAATTTGCTATTACTCTTATTACTTGTCCAGTGCAATAGGGTCTAACCTAAATAGTTACTATAAGTAGGTTTCAAAAACCTCTAAGTTTGGGGCTATATGCATTTTATATGCATTTTATAACTATTTTTATATAAGGTTTTATCTCCTTTCTGGTCCATTCTTTGCTGGTCTGATGCTCCTGTTGCTATAGAAACAGACCTGAAGGGTTCTTCGTTAGGGATCACAATGGTTTTCCCAACACAGAGACGTTTCTTTCATACCTTAGTTCAGCAGGTACCTTCTCAGGGGGACAGAAAGAAGAGAGGATAAATCAATCAGTGACTCTTCTCTCTATTAAGTTCTCATTAATGGAATTTATTACATGCTTTTGCTTTTAGTTTATGAGCTCAGCTTATGATCACTGGTACTTTAAGGATTAAGTTTCCTTAATTACATGGGCCACGCTACGGCTTATTTATTTGCAAGGGAATAGTGGAAATCTAATTACAAAAGGAATCCTGATTGCTGTGATGTTACTGCCACAGAAGCATCACAATTTATTTTTTTCAGGGCAGGTAATACGCAGTTGGTTTAAGATCTGTGGGCATCCAGCTTCATCCGGTTGTTATAAAAAATCCAAATGTCAAAACAAGAACATATTTGGTGACAATAATATCATCCAATAAGCGCGCCCTGAGATCACTGGATGTTTCATGATAAATCCAATCTTTTCCAAAAGCTGAAGAAAAGTCTATGAGCTATTTGGATCTCTTAAGAGCATCACCCCAACAACAGCAAAAATTAAGAGGAAACAAATGAGATAACAAAAGCATGTCCAAGAATGAAACCAAACTGCTCTTGTTTAATTAAAGCTACCCAGCTGCTTTACCAGGACCAGATAAATGGGACATAAATGGAAAAGGATGCCGCCTGCTCTCCTGCCAGACACAATGTGACTCAAACCTCCCCTCCCTGCTCTTCCTCTCTTTGTCATCTCTCTTTTCCAGGGTCAAAACACCTTGATAAAAGAAACTTGCTGTCTCCTGCAAAGTACAAGTTGTTCTTTTCCCCCCAGCGCCATGGGTGGTTTCCTGGAGTTGGTTGCTTTATATTAAGAAACTGAGGCTGTAGCAGTTTAAGTCGTCCCCGATCAGCAGAGCTCTGCCAGCACCCCAAGGAAATAACTCCCAATAATTTACAAAGATGGGTATGCTCTCTGGTGACACATTTGAGAATTATTTGTGGCATATGGGATCTACAGTGCTTTTCAAAAGCAGCCCACTCGTTTTATTCCAAATTGAGATTTCATCTAATTTTGGTGTAAGAACTGCCACCTCAAAAAAAAGCCCGTGCTAAAAGCATTTGGCATTCTGCAAGGTTTTCTCAGTGGCCTGTGTATGTTCCCTTGGGCTACTAAGTTCAGTGTGCCATAATTAGGCTTTTCCTTAAAGAAGCCCCACATAATTGTGGGGATGGTACCTGCTAGAAATCTCCATGGTACATTTTACATGTGACATCTCATGCAAGAAGAAAGTCAGAAAGTCTTAAGCACTCTTCCCCCTTAAACCCCAAAATCATGTCATCATATTTATAAAGAGTAAATATAAGATGACAAGGAAATAATCAAATTCAACTCAAACTGCAGAGCTAACAATTGGAAAATAAGGAATAATGTCAACTTCAATCTGGGGAACTGCAAAAAGTTGTGATTGTGAAACCAGCACCCAGCAGATTGCTTCATCAGTTGTAGTTACGGCCACTAAAATGCAACCCTTTCAACAAGATTTCTTTCTACTATTGGGAATAACTTTGCTGAACGCTCTCCTTTTATAATATCACTGCCTAATTGTTCTCCAGTGCTAACGTTTGAAAATCACTGATATTTTTAGAACCATCATTTATATACATTTCCTAACTCTCTCAGCAGTACTGCCTCTGTTTAGCTATTAACTCTTAAAAGGACATATGTGTTATACTGTATATTGCACAGCAAAAGCATAGGAAATGAAAATATAAATTCTATTCTTTATGATGCAGTTATTCTGCATTGTTCTGGATTGGGAAAATAAAGATATTATTTATAAATAAAAAGCTTTGAAAAGCTATGGACTTCCAAAGCTCACAGACTAGAATAAAAGCTGGTTAAACTACATGCCCTGTGTGTCCCAGGTCCAAGCTCCATGAGCTGAAAGACGGAAGGGCTGCAATGGAGGACCTCTGTAGATGTGCCACTGGAGTCACACGCTGTGCGTAGGCAGTCACCCGTCACATACTTCCTACAAGTGGGGGGTGTATAAGAGAGGATTCACACAGCTCTTGGCAATACTGCACTAAAATTATTGCATGCATCTTCTGCAGATGGACAAACTACGAGAGTCAATTCCGGGACTATGCTGTAAGCAGAGGGAAGGAGTAGGAATTATAAGTAGTGATAAAGTCTGTGAACCTCTTCCTTTGCAATTTCTGTTGCTTGAGGATCATTCACTCCAGCTCAAAAGCTGTTATAGTTGCCACAAAAGTAGCCTGAACTTTAATTTCAGAAATAGAAGGCACATCTCAGTAGATGATAAAGCAAGTTCCAGTACATGAATAGCTTTCAAGCAAAAGCTGCTTCCAACTACTTAAATGAAGGCATTCAGGTGAGCAGCGGAATGGACACCTCTGTACAGCCAGCTAAGAGCAATTAAAACCTGTCTCTGGGGGGCACTGAACAGTTGATCAGTGGATAAGCTGTGCCTGGGTACCAAGTGGTGGCAAAACTCTCACAGGCCGGTGAGCAGCAAAGCTCTGACACAGGCAGTGCCTGCCAACGGGTGATGAACATAAGGTGGAGAGGGTGACATATGGCTGGATTTTATTCTTTGAGATGGGTGGGGAAAATAGCACTTGGATTCTGAAGTATCCAGAAGGGGGAGAGGAATGGCAAGGGTTATAAGATGCTGCTGCAGTTTAAGAGCAATTGACAGGGGAAACTGAGGCATGTCCTCCCTATCAGACACATGAACCTCTTCCAGATGCCAGCTGAATATGAGCAGAATATCTACTCAATATGCACAGAGCCCTTTGTGGCAGATTTCCTTCTGTAGCTCTCTCTCTTCCATTAGAAGGAGTCTTACCTCAGGACTTACTCCGTACAAAATGGAATGTCATTGTCAATATACTCAACTGCCCACATTTCCTATTAAGTCATTACAGATGTGCACAGCACCATTTAAGAACTATTTAAATAAATTATAAAAGTTGTAAAAGCGATTTTTTTTTTCCCCCTTCAGTTAATTTTTAGTGCTTTGAGGTCAAAACCATAAGCATGAAGGCTTTATTTCTCCATGAACTGCTTTGGACACTCTGCAGAGATTCAGAAGTCTGGGTAATAAAAATATCTTTGCTATCCTGCAAAACATGTTTTAAAGCACTGCATCGACTGTGATCTTATTCATTTGGGGAACCTAAGACTAGGTTTTTGGGAAGGGGGAGCTGTAATACAGTAAGGAATAGCATATTTTGACAAAAGCATTTTTGCATTGTGATTGGTTTGCATTCAGAGTATTGCCTATCATCCCAATCTAATACTACCTATTGTAAACAAAGCCAGTGTGATTAATGATTTAATTAGAAAACACATTGAGTTGGAATCTCCATTTTTAAATTGAGGGGGCTCTATATTTTCTTTGTTTAGGGTAGACAGTGAAAAACTAATGCATTTATTGCATCAGAGCTGTTTTAAGAATCGCTTTAAGGAACTCATACAGCCTGTAGGAATTCAAGCGAGCACTTATTGCTAATCTGGCAAGCAGTAAACTGCATCTTGCCAGATCATCCTGCCTTTGTGGATCTTCTGTGAGGATGTGAGAAGGGTTTTATTTTAATTAAAAAGAAGATATTTCTAGGACAAGACTGCCTGTCATCCAAATACTAAGAAATCACTGCAATTTTGAGTAGCAAAGTCAGATTTAACCTCCCTGGACTGTACAGTCACTTCCTCTCATTAGGTTCTTTTCACTTTTTAAATCAATGGTGATTTTTTCTTTAATTCTATGTGACACAGAATTGGGAATATTTTAACAAATCACACGCAGTTTGAAACACTTTCTGGTCACTATATTCCATTAACAAAGGGAATAAAGATATAACTCTCAATTTTGAAGTATCCTTTCTGAAAGAAACCTGACAAGTTACTCCTTACCATTAAACACATCGTATCAAAGCAGCAGTCAATTTTTGAGGTTGCTGTTAGATTTTTATAGTAATTTCCTCAAGTTTTAAAGCATTTAATCAATGACTTACAATAGTTTTTTATGAGCACCAAGCAATCTCCCAAAAGCAAGCAGCTAAATTAGAGATGATGCTTTGTGTAACTTAAGAGTGTAATAGCGGCAGGAGCTGTTAAATTGTACTCAATAGCATTGCCATAAAAGAGTTGGCCATGAAGAGAAGATGAAAAATCTCTACTCAAACTACAGAGAGACATCAGACAGCAGCAAAACAACACCCTGCCAAGTATAAAGGAAACATAAAATTTTTTGGTTGCGTGAATCCTTATTTCATCTGAAACAGGATATTGCTCCCCAGACATCATTTCAGCACTAGTCAAGGACGACCACTTTATTTGCAAGTATTATTTTCCTTTGGGCACAAACACAGACCTTTCAACCCCATATTTCAGCTAATCTGAATAAAGCAAAACCAAGGTGATTTTAAGCTTTTGTCTCTTTTACACTCACCTTTATTAAGGCATTTAATTTTGAAGGAATAAAAATCACAGATTCCCTTTTCTATAGCAATAGAATACTGCAGCAAATAAAAATGTTACAAGAGGGAACAATATGTGTATGCCACTATTTTTAGCATGATACAGACCACGGGACTTCTATACAACTGAATAGTCAGTCTATTAAATACTTGATACATAGGAAAGCCTACAGAAAAAGAAAAGGTCTGTGGTTAGCAGAGCCTGAAACCCCTTTTGTTTCCTGAATGACTGTATTTACATACCTAGAAGTTAAAAAACAACTTTTGTTACAGATGTTAAAGATATTTAGAGTTTACTGAAGCTGTCAATGGAGCCCCCCTTTCTGCAGGAGATTGCTGCAGCCAGAAAACAAAGAGTTTTGAAAGTCAGTGATACCAATCTCTGTACACAATTTCAAGTAGCTCAATTCTCTCTTTCAAAAGAGCATTATTTTAAAGACATACTTTGACCTTGCCCTTCAGCCACAAGCACAGGTTTAGATTTCATGGGAACCAGAATGAAATGCCTAAAAATTAAGGGGTTTTTCCCCTTCCCAACTGACTCATAACCCCACCATAGAGACTCGCGTGCCCTGGGGCAGCAGTGTCAGTGTCAGACTATCGCGCCTCAAGACACATCTATAAATAAGTCCTTGCCATCGTGTCCCAGATACCTCCAACCTCAGCAGGGAGGACTGGGCACACTCACCTGCAAGAGCTGCCTGCAGGAAACGCCTCCCGTGGCTGTGAAAGGCAGTCTGGCTTCTGAGTCGGAAATGCTTTGTCTGCTGTTTTGCAGTCTAACCTTGACCATTACTCATTGCAGGGCATCTATCTGACTGCCAGACTTTGGATTCTCCTTAGTAAATACAGCAAATTCAAGTGATAACTGTTCTAAAGGTGTATTTGTAAGGATTGCCTTGTTTATGCTAAATGTGCATTGCACGCTAATTTAAATTTTTTATAACATGCAATAAATATTATAACATAGAATTTATAATTATTACTCTGGGAATTTTCATTTTATTAATGACAGTATTCTCTTACAATTAATGGAAAGGTTACATCAGGCAAAGGCAATGGAGAATGTGAGTATGCAAATTAATTGTGCACCTGCATGAAATAATTTAGAAAAGGACTTTTTTATATTTAAAAATCTGCTAAATATTATGAGAAGCTTTTTTAATGCACTACATTTCAGAACAAAGCTTCCAATAACTCAGATAGGGATAAGTGACTGAACTGTAAAAGGGTAGACATTATAGCCAAACATTTCAGTGAATTAAAGTATAGCACTGTAAAATCATCTTTGTGTAACAGGACCCACTAATGTAGCAAATTTTAATAAATCATATTTATTTTCTGCTTGCTTTTAATCCTCAAAGTGGTTTTGAGACATTGCTTCTGTGTAAACATTGAAAATGATCATTTGGTAACCCAAATACCAAAAGAAGGCATTAGACTGATTTATTTAATCACCAAGGCCCCCAAAAATAAATCACGGAATGCAGTCAGCAATAGTAAGGACTATTAACAACCTGCCACACAACAGATTCTATGGCCATGAAGAGATTCTCAATAGAATTAAATGGTCTCACACACAAATGTTGGTTCTCATTTATCAACTTTAGGAAAAAAACCTGAAGAAGCCACGTTTGAAATGAAAAAAAATTAAGAACACTTTCAAAAGTCAAACCATCCACCATAGCTGCAGAAGACCTATGTGTGTCACCGCTAAACGTGTCGATCAGCAGTAGCAATTGTATTTAAACGTAAAAACAAGAAAACTTTTTAACATCCCAAATTTTCCAAAACCCCTTATGGCTTCTGCCCATGTATTGTTCATTGATCTTATGGCTGGCATATTAAAACAATTCATGAGGAGCTCATTAAAACCTAGCAAGGAAAGTCTTCTGGTGCATTTCATCAAAGGAGATAATAGCCTGCAATCTAGGGCATGAATATGTTGTAAGAAACAAAACAGAGCCGTTCAGACAAAGAACTCTTGGAATGCATTGTTCCCATAAGCAGATGTTAAATTACTTCACTGTAAAGCAGAATTTATAAACCCCAAATGAATGTTATTTTTATGTGAACAAACAAGATTAGTTTATTATTTCAGCAGGGTGACACACAATTCTAGGACATGTGCCTCACCATGTAAGCAGATGAGCTTAAAGTAAAAACTGGTTGTTGACCAAAAATGCCACGTGTATGTAGAAGTATTGACAGAGGAAGATGGGATGAGTGTATCCTGACTGGAAGAAGCTCAAGCACAAGTGCAATTGCTTCAAATACCTATCTCGGGTAAGTCACTTGGATCACGATTAAACTGTCATCTCATTGGAGCTATAGATCATTGTGCGCAAATGACAAGGACCAGAGTCAACTCTGAAAACGTACCTTGAGATAACATGGATACAAAGAGTTATCAACAGGCTCTTCATGATAGATATTTGTAGTCCAAGTGGTTTTTAAAAGTTCTGAAGTGAATATTTATCATAAAGAGCTTATTGATAGTGCTTATAATTAATTCTCACAGTTAGGTGTAAACAACATAAAACCATGTGAAGAAGCAACATATTAAATGTTAATGTACTTACATCAGTATCAGGTCCCTTGTCAGCCCCGGGACAAGAGAAGGTAACAAACTCATGGCATCTCTTATGAACCACAAAGCAGCAAACTAATAAGAAAAGGGAAACCAACAATTAGAATGGCGTATGTTAATGTTTTTCCTCTTGTAACAAATATAACAACAGTGGAAGTAAAACTTGTAGTCAAATATTTTGCCTGTAAGTCAGTGAAAGAAAGCATAGCCTAATATCAAATAAAGAGACACAAGAAAGGCAGACATCAAGTAAACAATGTAATTAAAGATGAACATTACAAACAATCAAAAGACTCTACACAACAATGAACACTTAAGAGAGGCCATAGTGTTAAAATACAGTGTGGGATGAACAATTCCATAAAGTCATGTTTCCTGAGTCTAACTCCTTATCTGTAACAGGAACTGTCAACGCGCATGCAGGCAAAAGCAGGAGGCATAAATAAGGAATGAAGCTGTGCTTAGGTATGGGATGCGTTCACCTGTATGCCTTGGTGAAGAGGCCTATGACATCTAATGTTTTTACTACTTAATTACTTCTGTGTGAAAGCGAAGTCTGGAGACTTTTGTAGAGAACAAAGTGTTCTCGTATCACAGAGCAGCAGGAGATAATGGGTAAAGAAAATGAGCTCCCGATTATGACTCCATTTAACATTTATGATCTGAAAGAAATTTTTCTTTCTGAGATAAGGAAAGCTTCTTTTAATTTCATTATATGTGAGCAAGGCTATAGGCTGTCACAGAGCACGGGTCACGCGTGTCCCCCAAGCCACATAAAAGGGACAATTTGATTGTTCTTGAGTGTGCTTACTTTGAGAAGCAGGCATGTTTGCTCTTCACCCTCACTACAAGTTATTTTTAATATTAAGCTTAGTTCAGCTATTCCAGAATTGCTCCATGTTTTAACAAAACAGAACAATTTAGATTTGAGACTGTGCAAACCTTGAAACAAACACACACCAGCAAGCAATGAGTCAGGAGATGATAATGAAATGATTCAAAAGTAATTCACTATTTCTTTACATATAATACATTCCCTAAAGACTTCAAATTATGCATTTCCAATACATAAAAATACACTATTTCAAAGGATGCTTCTAAAGAACAAAACAGATTTCATTCGATTGGCAGTTGCAAACGCTGAATTTCCTCAACTTCAGTGGAAACCAAATTAAATTATCTCAGATTTTCTGAACAAGTCCTTTCCTGAGGCATCTTTAACAGTTCTTTTTCCCATTTAATACATAAACAAATTTCTTTCACCTAATCAAGAGAGCCAACAAAGATGTTATCAAGTGCAGCTTCATGTCATGGCAGCACACAAGGATGACTCCTCCATAATGCCAGACTGGCCTCATTTACACCCATAAGTCAGCGTCTAGCTTTAAAGAAGTCTAATCACCCTCATATCTTTCTCCAGCTATTTCTCATCCTCATCCCATGCAGCAATTGTTTCCAACTGTTCTATTTCTGACATGGCATATGTTAATTCTTTGGGCAAATGGAACAAAATGGGCTTTGCTCTACTGATTTCAGATAAGCTCTGCCGCCTTCACATGAGCCAGAGCTCTGGCTCCATGCATGCTGCCCACTTGGTTGTCTAGTTTGCTCATCAGTCTCAACCCCAATGAACCCTGCAATTATCATTTCCATGGTTTGTTTCTACCAACTGGAAGATCACTAAGTGGCAATTATTGTTAATACTACTTGCAGCTGAAAAACATTTCACTTCCAAACTGTATTTTTGGTTCCAAACCTTCCACTCTTGAAGACAAAAGCCTGAATAAATCACATGCAAAAAAAATAATATCCTTATTACATCCTTCAGGAAACAAAAAACTTGACTCATTACTTTTGTAGGCAGGGATCATACAGTTGCAAATGACAACATATGCAAAAGATCTTAGAAACACTTATGGGAAGTTGTAGGACTGAGCTGCTTTACCACTGCCTGCCTTTCAAATTAGGATCTTAGACTGGCTACTCCAACTCTTCCTTTATTCAGCAAGAGTCTGCATTACAAGAACTCTGTATTTCTGGGCATCTATTTTGGGCAGTATTTATGAAACAGCATAGTCACATCCCACCTCTGAGCTGACAGCCTCACACTGCATGCTAAAAAATGCATTTAGCTAGAGAAAATGTCAACCTTGTTTCTAATATGATATATTCTAAGTGTCAGGATAGATATGCAGGTAAACCAGTGCCACTCTGTGCTACAGCCTCAAACCATGGTTATGAAGTTTAGGCTCCATGAAAACAATACTAATCACACCACAATGGAAACTCCAGTTCAGCTGCCAAAACACATAGACCAGACAGCATTTGTCCTTTGGGACTTGTAGCTACACCTCAAGGAAGTCATTAAGGTTTCAGTTATCAGTACTGACTATTGAACCTTTAAAAACCTTTCTGTTCAGCCAATAGACTGACTGTCGTGCGCACACTGACAAGGGCAGTTTCCATTCTTTTGCCCTTATTTCCTATTTCTACCTGTAATGGGTTAACTCTCTCCAAAGAACTTGTTTCTTTAGTGAGCAATTCAAAAGCATCAGACCTACCTCACCTTTTGAGAATACCCAATAGACTGACACAAAAATAAACAATGGAATGAGTTCCTCTCACGGAACCATAAATCTGAAGGGAAAAGAGTAAGGGTGAACTAAAATCCCTTGTTAGCACTCATCGTTTCCATACATAAAATTTAACACCCACATTCTCATTTTGAAATTCAGCCATTAGAGTGTGCTTCAGCATTAAAGTTTTCTTAATTTCACAAGGCAATACCAAGCTAGAGAATTCCCATGAAAGTTTTCTTAATCCATGTAAGTGCAAATAAAATGTTATCTGCTTAAAATAACACACCATTTTTTTCAGGAATAGAGATGAAAAATAACCCTCACTTGTTACTTGTTTTGAAAAGATGTTAATAGCTTCACATCACTTATTGCAGCTGTTAAGAAGTCACATTATGTTCACCACCTTCTTGCAATGAAAGTTATATTACTCTGCTTTGCAGAGACTGCCAGGGAATATGTTGCTTTAGATTTTAACAAGAGTATAAGTAGAAGTGAGCTGGCACACATTCTGCATAGTAGCTCGAGAGCAAGTGGTATCTTGAGGCTGACAGTTACAATGAGAAAGAAAATTATTGAGGTATTTTCATATTTTGACAGTGTGATTTTGATCTGTGGTATATAGAATATGGTTGCAGACATCCATCTTTTCCAGCTCTGGGCTTGCTAGAGACAAACAATCTCTCAGCAGCCCAGGGAGGGGGCATGGGGAGGAAGGGAGAGAACAAAACAGGCCTTGTGTTGCAAAAGCAGAGTAGCTGCTTGTTCTCCACCAGCAGGCTGATCCCTTGCCCTCCATCCTCCCAGCAATGCTGCAGAGAGCAGAGAATGCTAAATGGGTATCATGAAAACAAGGAGAAATGTGGTACAGAGAGCTCCATGCATTCTCAAAGCGAACAAGCAGGAGATGCACTACATGATAGCTGGGATTTATGACATGTAATGGGAGGGCAATTCATTTTATCCAACACTTCTCTGTGGGTGAAAAATACTGCGGAAAAACATGTTAATAATACATATACTGTCATCAGTCAGAGTTACAAGGCACTGCTGTAAATTTCCAACTGTTTTCTCAATTGTGATGTGCAAAGGTTATCATGATATATATTGTTGGATGAGAGTTATCTGCTGAAAAACACTTGTTAGTTGTAGCTTTCAGATACAACATGAGACTGATGAGAGAAATGAAATATTACAGTAATAAATAACAGAAGCAATCTTCTCTATTAGATGATCTATAAAAGAGAAAAGCCACTTTGGAGCCCCAGTCCCCCACTTATCCTTTAGGCATATGTCTGAAGAGCTCCACTACCACAAACATTCCAAAGTGCAGTAGCAAAAACATAAAGTCAAAAGTCACAGACTTTATAATCTGGAGTTATAAGAAAAGTCCAAGAGATACTTTAAAATATATATATACAATGTTTATACTCCCACTGCTGGGAGGAAAACAGCAGGTCAGATGAGCTTTTCCAAACAGACATGAATATTGCTACCACGGTACCTATTTATTCAAGTAAAACAAATTAAGCTGCAAACCTAAAGGGCAAAGGCAATTAATTTCTAAGAGTCAAACTGAACTGCCAGTTATTTGCTATAGAGAAATGAGTAAGGATTTTCCAAGTCATTTTGACTTGTTTTTTATCAGCCAGGAGAATTCTCCCAATTTTAATGATGAATTCATAAAACAACAACAGCTATACATTTCTCGCCTACATCATTTGTTTCTAGTAGTGTTTCATCCCAAGGAAGCAGTAGAAGCAGTCTAGCTAGTGACAACAGGGAAATAACTCTTGTGTACACTCAATATTTGAATAAGAACTGATTCTGTACTGGACTAAGGAGTTGCAACGTAAGTACAACAGGCACGAAAACCACTCTCTGCCATTACCCTCAGAGCACACTGGAGAACTTCAAGGGCCTCTACAGTAGCCTGGAGCACTGCGTAATTTTATGCCACTGTTTCACATACTTTGCATTTCCAGTGAGGCCACAGAATTTCCCCAAGGGGCCCATATTACTGGCTGCCTTGTGTCTTCTGCACGACACCAAGCAATGAATGAATTTGGCACATGGCACGCATTAGTTCATTCTAAGATTAAATACAGCAATTACATTAAACAGAAATAGGGTACTACTTCAAAATAGACAAATCATTTAAATACCAACTGCATTTGTTATTTAAATAAGCGTTACTGTTCAAATAAATTTACTAGGAATTGATTAAACTCAGGAACAGGAAATATTTCCAGAGTAAGAAGAGCAGCAATTAAGAAACAGGATTTAGTAAAACTTGTCTTTCTCCTTTTCTGAATATGATTATAACCTGCAAAAAAATAATGGAAATCCCTTTCAAGGCTGTAGATTCTAAACCAAACACAAGTCAGAAGGAGCACTACCTCTGAATGTTATGAACATACTGAATCCACAGGGAATGTTGTTAGAATTCCATTTCTCTAACTTTTTCAACATATATAATTTATAACACATCAGCTGGTTTTTCTGCCAGTGTTTCACCCCATCTAGAAGAGAGTGCTATCTCAAGAGAGTGCCCAGGCTAACACTTACAACTGCTCTATGCTATCTTTCCACTTGGCATTTACAACTCTTCTCACTAAAACAGCCTGCAGCACAGCGAGAAACAGCCTGTTCCAGGATAACACAGTTAATAAGAAACTGTCTCTCCCCATCACCTTAACCTGTTACTAAGCTGCTTAAAGCTCTTTTGTAACAGGATGAGGACATGCAGCACCTTTACAGCGCTAATCTACATAGTGCTACACCCTGCTTCCTGCATGGGTTATCTTTATTTCCACTGCTGTTTCTGAAAACTCAAACTACCTGCCCATCAAACACCTCCCCTGAAGTAAAAGTACAGAGACTACACAAAATCAATACTGATAAATTAGGGCTGATTCCTACTTCTAAGTGCCAAGTCTAGCACTCAATAATTGGTTTGTGCATCCTCATCCATCTGACCTTGCTGCACAGATTGTCAATTCTGACAAGCTCAATCATGCTAAACAGGCTGGGGGAGGACACGACTAAGATCTCTACCATGTATTTTTAAAAGAGATAGTAATAGTTAACTGCAACATCATCTTATTTGCGTGAAAGGATTACACAGATCATCTGGACAGTCTTAACTCCTCAGGCCATTAACTCCTTTACACTTAGCATAAAGCAGATGGATGTTGCTGGTAAGCTGGTTTTGCCAGAACTACAACTGTGTGCAAATACAGCCTGTATGCCTGGCAGAGAACGCACAGATATTTTCATCTACCCAAATAACTTTGGCAGACCTGGTAGTTCTGTGGGATAAAATTATAACTATGTACCTGCGGCAGGCAACATGTCACACATTGTCAAACAGTCTGAGTGAAGTAACCAACACATTCAGGTTTGTCTGAACACTATATTCAGATACATACCCCATTTGCCATTTCTGTCTTCCATTACAGGGAAAAGAAGGTTCACAGCACTGTTTTTCCCCCTACAACTGTAGTGCGATGCTTGCAAAACTGAGGAAGAACTTCAAAGTACTCAAGTATTTAATGAAATATGAAACATTCAACACTATCTACTTGTTAATTATACACTTTTTAAAAGACAGAGATCACCATTTCTATGTAAAGGTCTTGCTAAAATTCCTAGTTATTCCAGAGCTATTAATCTCTCTGCTTTGAGGTGTCCCATTTTATAAATGAATAATAACCCAGAAGTCATCTGTCAAAACCAGCGCTGGAACAGCTATTTCAAGAACTTGTAACAGCAAAAAAGATGACCCCCAATCAGCCTTTTTACATTGCTTCTGAAGTTTGAATTCTCTTTAGTTTAAAAATCTGCTGATCTCAACGTGTTGTATGCCAGCAACAAAAACCTTCTGGGTGTCTGCTGAAACCTGCTTTGGAGCTGTGTACAAGCAGATCAGCTCCTTCAATTAAAGAACTGACACAATATGAAAGCCCACAAACGGTTCTTGTGAGCACTGAACATTAGCTCTTCAATTTTCCAACTAACTCTGCAGTGACCCTAACTGCAGAACTGGGATGTCTTAAACGAAGCTGCTGCCTCCAGTCTGATGTATTATCTAATGCAAAAACAAAGGGCCAAGAGAGGCAGCACTGCAGAGCAGCACAGGCTGAACACATTTAAAGCTAGAAACAATGGGATACAAGATGAAATCGATCTTGGGAATGCAGCTGTTGGATTTTGTTTTCTAATACAGCTGGAATCTTGGATGCCAGCAGAAAACAGAGCTGTTGGAAAATCATGGTGACTGCCCCTACCGATGCTACAAGACATTAGCATCACATCTAGCATGAAAAAAGAACGAGGTCCTCAATGAGTAAACTTCCTCTAACACTAAGAACAATCCCAATGGCTTTGCTTTTACAAACCCAGCTGCTGCCCCAAGTCACGTTCTTCCCATTCTGCCTCTTAACCACCAAGCCCAGGGCTGGCTTGAGGGAGCGCCAGCTCTGGAAGCTGCTGTGGGCATCGCTGCTCCTCACTGCCAACCAAGCTGAAAACTTGATTGTTCAGTCACGAGGTGCCTAATGCACCAAAGACAAACGTCTGGGAGATTTATGTGATTGCTTAATCTTTCATCTTGCATTAAATCAGTCCCATGGCCGATTTAACATAGCCTGCGCCATGTGTCACAGTAATGTCAGAATCCGTGCGCAGCTGGAAGCATGGAAAACTGATGGAATACAGAAGGCATGCTCATACAGCTGCAAGGTTTTGCCATTTCAGAAATAGTTGAGAACATTTTGGTACTGATGTTATAGATTGTTTCGCTCCTCACTTTACTTCATAATTTAATGATACCAAGCTAGTGGTGGCTGTAAACCAAAACATTTCCTTCTTTCAGTGTGATTTGTATGGACACAATAAATACAACGACTGAAATGCCAGATCTGAATGCCAAGAGCTGCACATTAGGTATTTTAGTATATTTTGGATTTAAGTCTAGGCTTTCAGTTGTGTTTGAGAAACCTTAAACATACTAATGAAACTAATGAGCCTTATTTGTCAGTAAACTCAATCCACGCACTAATTCCACTGTTGCCAAAAGACAGTATTTATTTTCTTCATGATGGGAAGAAGTGAGGCCAGGATGACACTGAACAAGCTGTTTGAAATATGAGCAGAGCCATATTCCAAGTACTAAACTGCAAGAAATAAACCTCCTATGATACCTGTTCGGATACAACCCTGGTAAGAGAATTGCTTCACAGCTGCTCATACAACAGGGACAATTACATAGTTCTGCATTTACTTACATATGCAAAAGTCACTAAAAAGATGATAGAGTTCTTTGATATGAACTTTCACTCAATCACGATTTCCAGTATTTTCTGCAACTCTTACCCTATTACATACAACTTATTAAAGGATCACCTGCTAGAAACTTCAGGGTCACTTTCCTGAGCTCATCAATCACTCAAAACATAGTTTCTTCCCAAAGTAACTGCAAGTTCTCAGGAAGAAAGCAAACATAAAAACCCAAAGCTCTGCACTACATCCCTAATTAGTTAAAAATTTATTGCCCATGTAAGACAACACACACATGGAGAAGCCAAGAGGCAGAAGACGGTTTTTATCTGCAGTATGTTAGAAAGGTACATTGCCTACTCATAACAGGCAGATTAATTTCAAAGGTTTGGCAGATACCAAAATTACATGGTTGAGTGAATAACACAGGTTAGAGCAACTCACTCCAAATAGCAAAAGCAGCATTTATAGGAAATACCTGCGGACTCAGAAGTAGGCAGTATATACATAGCTAAATATGAAACCATGGAAACATGTCATTTAATTACAATGAATTATTTACATCTGCAGTAAGACACTTAAAGATGAAAATAGCTGAAACAAAGAAGTAGTTGAGATGGGAGATCTGCAGCAAGAAAACCAGTATGGTTAAGAGGCAGTGGAACATGTCACCATACGGTCATTGTAACTTTTAAAGGTATATTTTCAGCATGAATTCAGGAAGATTTAACTAATTGTACCCCCCTACCAGTATACCAATTCAGCACTAGGCTTTCACATACAGCCCTTCTTAGCTTACCCATCTTGGTTCCTAATGCTTTGCCAGCTCAAACATTTTCATTCTCAGGGAAACACCGCATCAGCATGCAGAGCTGACATAGTGATGATTTCCTAAGTCATGGTTAAGTGACCACTTTAATTTGACATATGGCACATTGCTGTCAAAACCAGTGGCCCCATTCACTTGCTTCTATGTCTTAACATTCATGCAGTCAATTTTTTTTTGGCAAGGCTGGGTTTTAGCTGGACCAATTCCCCGAGCCAGCTCAATACACTGAGCATGAAAGTTCATGTAGCACAAAAATAGAACTACAAGACCACCACAGCAGCCTAGATTCATGCTAGATTCGTAGTAGATAAAGCAGATGGGATAGCAACCTATATGAATGTTAAAATACAATCCATCTTGCACAGTTAAGTCAAAGAGCAGAGATTCCTACAGTTTATCTAACTGGCTGACAACAACTCATTTTTCAAGTATAGACAACATTCCTGAACTTTAATCTTTGTCTCAAAATGCTCCCTTAAATTTAACCTATGTTTGAGTTCTAAGTTCTTAGAATAGTTGCTATTCCTGTTACTAAGTCATATAGAATCTTGACTCTGAAAGTAGCATACAAGCATTTTCCACTGTATGGTCATGACAGATTTGTGAGGTTTTTCCTGGCTCCCTGAAGCAGCAACAGAAACAGTATTTCTTACTTTCTCTCAGACAGAATGAGACATATCCTCATGATGTGGAAAGATAAACACTATTTCCTATCCCATATATTTACTAAAAGCAATACATTAGCTCAAGTGAAAAAGTGAGGCAGGGCTGTCAGTGCTGTGTTAGCTGAGATTCATCACAGAATATTGCTTACAATAGGCCAAGAATTTTCAAGCAGCAGTAAAAGACTGGAATTCAGTAACCCATGACTCAAACCCAAAACAAAACCCCTCAGAGACTACAACTCATTCCTACTCGCCATGGAACACACATAAAGGGTCCGCGGTCCAGAAGTGAAGCAAATCAATTTCTGTCATTGCTGTCTTTTCAGACTATTTTTATTCAAGGCTTTACTGTAGGATGTATCAGCACTTTAGAAGAGATCATAAAGGCCACTGGAAAGAATTAAAGCATCCTGTAACTGCACATCAAATCTGTAACTTCTTAAGGAAAACAACAACCAAGATTTGAGCTTTCAGTTGACAGGTTTTAAAAGCACAGATTCACAGGTAAAATAAGAAATCTCTTTTTACATGTGTTAAAAAATAATAAAACCTTTATGAATATTTCTTGAGCAGAAACCGCTTTCTTTTGAGCTTTAGTTTTTCTGACATAAGTAATAACTATTTTCCCTCCCTAACAGTCCCCCTTTTTATATACAGTGCAACAAAGCAATTCAGCATTTCTATAATAAGCATTTAACATCATTAGAAACCAGGCTTTTACCAAGTGTGCACACTGTGCTTATGGTTTCCTGGGATGCTGTGTTATTCCAAATCTAGCAGAAGTACTGTGGATCTGTCCATTCTAAAAGACAACTTACTGCTAGAGGCACAGCATAGATCACCCTACCAGTGATATGGATGAGTTAAAACAGACTTAATTTTTCCCAGGAAGAATTAAGTATAGGGCAGAAATATAATTTATATTACTATATGTTAAATAAATTTAATATTAATCTGCAGAACCGTAACACTCCCAGCACTCCAGTGAGTCAGAGGTGTAGGGGAAAGAGGTAGAAACCCCAAACAACAAAAAACAGACACTCAGTCTGGCATCCAGCCCCAAAGGGACATGTGGGAGCAGTTTGTCACTAGATACATACTGGATGAAGCAGAGATCTGCAATCACTGGGCAGCATGGCAGCTGGTTGATGGTCAGGTCCCCATTTCCAAACCATACTGGCATAAGAATGGAACCCCATGCATCCATGCATACAAGCAGAACACAAACAATCATAGCAAGGAGTGCCACTGAGTAGCTTCCATAAGCCCATATAGAGATAAGACATAGATACCAAAACCAAAGCACTTCAACACACAAAATATCTTTGTGTGCTATGATGCCCACACAATGATGATGGAAACGGTAAGAGCTGAAAACCGGTGACAACACCCCAAGCTTTATTGAGCAGAGTACATGATCCAGAAAGCTTGTGGCAAGCCACCTCACTTAAGTAGATTTTCCAGTGCTACAATCTATGTTTATGCACCTCTTGCTTCCCAAGTCACATAACTGAGACATCAATGTTGCCTGCAAGTCCTAATGGATCAATGTCTGCACTTGGCAGTGTTTCTCCTTAGGCCTCAGCTTAGTAACCAAAGTTAATCCATAGCTAGTTTGAAGCAAGAAAAAAGCCACTTTTTCCCTTGCAAAATTTGGATTTATGTCCTTACAATCAATAGCCTGAATAATGCCCTTTTTATATAATGCAGCTCATTCACTGCATCTCACCCACACTCCTTAAATGCTGTTTAATATTTCTGACTGTGAATATTCCATTATTTCAGCCAAAAATAGTCTTTATTTTCAATCATTATATGCCTTGCAATGCCACACACTGCAGCGTGCTTAAATCCTTCACGAGTTCAGTGAAATAATGCAGTAAAACTGTACGAAAGCAACTGATTTCTACAAAACTGCATGTTCTCTCCGTAAACAATGTGAAACTATCACAGATGCGAACACAAACCAACACATCCCAGTGGATTTCAATTGCCATGCAAAGAGATGAGTTCTACGTGAGTTAGGCTGAAGTGTTGTAATACATGTAGAACTAATTTCAGGCTTCAAAGGCTGAAAAAGTGCATCCCACGTACAGAATAGTATCATACATCAACAAACTCTTATATAAGGAATCAAACCTCCATTAATGCCTGGACGCAACAAGAACTTTGAGTGTGGCAGAAACTTTGCTTTAAAGCTGTCGTGATTCATTTGCAAATAGGTCAATCATCAATTCAGCTAAAATGGTACTAAATTGTGTCTTAGGCAAATGTCCAGGATTGGTCACAAAACACCCCAGCTAGAGTCTTGCCATAGATTGTTTCTTTGGGAAATGAGTTTTTGCACTAGTCTGGGTAAAAACATCCCTCCAAATTGGAGAGCAAACCTACAACAATAACAGTCTACAGTTCCAGTGCAGCAAGAATCCTCTTGTGACACAGGCTGGCTGTGCTTGATGGGAAGGAAACAAGCTAAACAACCTCAACCTGTCAAATATTCTACTAGAGAAAAGAACATTAGTCTGTAGTTTCCTATCTGCTTCACATAAGCTTAAACCAGCATCGCTGCTCAAAGAAACACTTCTGATACTTGCCTCTCTCTCTAGCTGATTATTCCTGACCTGGATCAGACCCTTCTTCTTAGTGGCGCTTGTGCTGAGCAGGCACATGGGGATTTAGTCAAGGATCCCCTCCTTGGCACATTACTGGTGCTTATATGCTGATGCGGTGAAAAGCCCTTGGACGGGCTGGTGCAGAGACAGTCAGGCAACTGCATGAACTGCATCTCTAGGGCAGGAACAGACTGCTTTCAACTTGGAGCAGCGCACCTGGGCTGTGGAACTGCATCGTAGTCATCACTGAGAAAAGCTTAGCATCTTCACAACAGAGATCAGGCAGGAAAACTCCCATTATGGGTTTTGTCCCCTATCCTCAGCCATCCACAACTCCTTTATTTTAACATTACATACCTCTAAAGCCAAAGATTATTCTTCGAAATACTAATTGTTAAATTATAGGAAAAGCATTACAGAGGCTGGAGTTACATTAGATGTGATTGGTGAGAATTTCTGCAGCTGAAAAGCCAGGGGATGCATTTGTTCTGAAACTCACTGCCTGGATAAAACTCGTTATGAACAGCTTTATGAAAGTGACTCACAACTTGGAACAAATTGAGGATGAGTAACAAAAAAAATGGGGAGAGAGAAAGATGCGTTCTATTATTTCACAAATGTGCAGGGCTGACAATGTGCATTGAGGCTACTGAGGACAGAGCCCATGGCACTTGATTTCAGTGCCTTTGTATTTGTTTCCTTCCCTGTGCTGCCTTAAGAATGCAACTGCGGAACTAAAAGGGGGTTTTAATGTTTTCTGCTTGGACATACTTCTGCTAAGCAACAGTTAACACCATTACTACTGCAAATAGTAATGCCAGGTGTTACTATAATCAGGAAGTAATAGTTAATTTCCCTGCTGCATAATGGAATGCCATTCTTATCACAGGAATTGCCATACTTCCATTAAACATCTTTTTTTACGAATTACACTTTCAACTGCTTTAAGCTTTTTGTAGAAAAGCCATAAAAATTGTAAACTTTTCTGTTCAACTACTTCTACGCTGGTATTTCATTCATTTTTATTTCTGAGATAGACCAAAGATCGTATTTATGTCTTAAAAGTACACAAAGGTTGGGGTTTTTAGTTTGGATTTTACATCCATTCAGAGACATTAACACAGTGCGTCTATGAACAAACGCAAGGGGTTTCACAAGTTCAATTGTGTAATTAGTCATATTTCAGATTTAAATGACTCTGCTCGAAAGAAAAAGATTAGGGCTTTGCTTCTTGCTCTATTACCCAACTGGCATTTAAGTCAATCTGCTAAAAGCGTATCTGCTTCAATGGAAACTCAAAATAACCCATTAAAGGAATATGCAAATCTCTGAGCTTTTATTCCTTTTTTTTCTCCTAATACTTTAATCTAATAAGAACACTCTCCACTACTAAGAAATTCTGGCCAAATCTGTTGTTCGGTCCCTTTTTAGTTCTGTCGTAATTCCACTTGTGCTGTCATGAATAAGACAAAACTAAGCTATTTTCCTGGCAAGATGTTTAGAACAACTTCAAGTTCTTAACAATTCAGAACGTTTAACAGGGTAAGGAAAGCCTTTCCACAGAACAAGCACATGCTCTATTGATAGTTCAATGCAGGTAAAACATGGCCAATAACAGAAAAACCACCACTGCATGGACTTGAGGTGCCCCTAAAATAGAAGGCTGCCATAGTAAGATACTATTCCCCAAATTCTAACAGGAAAGCTGGATTGCCTTTCAGCCATACTGTTAAACACAGCTGCATCGTGAAATTCATTCAGTGATGTTATTAATAGATTTGATAAATATAAAACATGTTGAACATGAGGAATATGAAGAATATTGATTAGACCAACAGCCTTCTGAAGGAAGACATTGCCTGCCAGGGTTTTGCTCCCTTTGGAAGAGACAGCGAAGCACCAAACCCCACAGAGAGGCAGAACAGGAGCATGGTATCTACTGATTAGAAAAAAATAAGGTATTGCGAATTCACTAGAATGGCTGATAAAGCAAAAATGCTCTTCAAGAAAAGAGCCAGACCTACACCTTCTAAAAAACCCCCTTCGTGGATCAAAATCCCGGCTCTCCACACATTAATAGTATTTAGTCATTCAGCGTAGCTAAACGGAAATCAAACCAAATAAACATAGACTGCTGCAAAGTAACTTCCGAACAGTCTATGTTTTACATCAACCAGCTCATTTTTTTTGGCGTAAGAGGCAACCAAAACCTGACAAACTTCCATTATACTCGCGCTGTTTTGACAGCAGCTGGCACATGCTGTTCTGATTTACAGGGATGCACATTCTAGGTTTTGTACAACAGAAATTGCTCTGCCATGCTTTATGTCGGCCTCTTCATGTCAAGATGTTACATGTGAGCCTTTGTTAAATGGGTTTAAAAATGGCCTATGGTGAAAGAAGATAGAAATGAAACCCCACGTCTTTTTTAATGTGGAAAATTATTCCTACTTCAGGGTAGCTACTTGATTTGATACAAGAATTACGGAAACCTCAGGATACTCAAAAGGCTTTCAGCCTTTTCAGTGAATGACTCTCCTCTCAGGCATACCTTGTCCATTTAAATTCTACTTCCAGTAATGCTCTACACGCTTATCATTCTATTAGAGAGGAATTTACACTAAAGTCTGTTTTGCTTTAAAAGGAAAACACATTTATGTACATGTGATGGCTTCCTGTGCCTAGTGCTTACATGCATGTTAATATAGTCATATTAATGCCCCCCTTGGCTTCCTCCAATCTCAGAGTCAGCAGAGCTCTCCTACCTGTTAAGCTAATGCTCACTTGTTGCTAAAGCAGAAATCCAGGCCTTCACTTTCGCTGAGTCACTTGACTTGGTTTCTCTCATTTCCAGCTGACTTTTCTTTGTCAATAAAACTCTTATCTTTTGTCCTGAAGGAAGCACAATGATTCATCAAGTTAAAGGAGGAGGGGGGTTGTGTTGGGTTTCCCGATGATTGCAGATTTATAAATGAACACCAGTGGGATTTATCTCATCCACATGTTTAGACATTTACAGGGATCAGATCTGTTTGAGATCACTGCTTTATAATCAATCAAGGGAAACAGGCATTTCTTTCTTATAAAAGAAGGGATTTATCACACCCTGATGTACACTGCACCATGTGGAAAGGTCCCCTACTAGGAAATGATGGATACCACTCTTTAAAAAATGCTTTAGGATGAGATTAATCACATCTGAGGAGAGCCCATTTCTCTCCATAGGCTATAAAGGGATTCAAGACATCGCGTTTAAAATTTACGTTGGTATTGAAATTTGAATGGATTAAACTCATCCTATATGGTGGCCAAAGCAAAATAAGATTTAAATTAATAGGATAATCTGTGTGTGTGTATTGTGCTTAGAGCCAGCTCCTGTTGAACTTGATGCATCTGCCTCGTTTTGCCAAGCACACTGCATCAAATAATGAGAATTCCCTGTGCTAGTGGGACCAAAAGAGAACTAATGCACTGCCTTGTGCCTTCTGGTTTCCATTAGTAGGACACTTACTGAAGATTTCTTTCCTAGGGATTTCAGGTTAAAAACTGGTTTATCTTCATTCTTGTGTCTAAGTGCTACCCTCCTTGTACCTAGTGAGTGCTTAGGCATTGATCATGCCAATTTTTCTATCTCATTTCATATACAGAAAATGCAGCAGAAAGCTCATTTAGACCCAACCAGCATGTGTGTAAGGACTGTCAAACCAGTCCCCTATAAATAGAGCACATTGACTTTCATCATTTTCAGTTCATTCCTTCCCTTTTTGGACCAATTTCTGGACATATTATGCAAGCTGGAAGAATAGATGCTAATTCCCTGGTGGCTATTAGTGTGTCTAGACTCATTCATTGACCTAGATGATGTCTTAATTGCCTCTTTTCTATCTGATGCGGAAAATATACTCTTAACTTTTCCTGACTGCAACCTTTGTCATTACGTTTTCTAACTGAAATCACCAAATTAATGAAAAGCAGTTATACTCCATGTTCTCTGAGACTGAATTATGTGGAGCAGTTATCTCAAGCTAAATATGATCCACAGGAAACCTTTGTCCATTTAAATGTCTGTTTTCAGGACTTCAGATTTTTTGGCTCTTGGCTAGTAGACAAGGCAGAGGTGCTACCTCTGAATCTTACCACCTTTTACAGCATACTAGGTTAGATTGAGTAAGACAAAAAGCTGAATTAATGTGTCTGTTTTTATCAGCACATTTTCACGTTATGGAAGTAAACCATTTCCAGATGTGTTTAACTTAAAAACTGCTCACAAACTTACAGGTTTACAAACCAGGCTGTACCCTCACACCACACTCTGCATAGAAATGACAAGATGAAAGCAAAAAGCTAGAGGCTGTGGTGTAACTTCTGGTATCGTTTTTCAAGTGGAGAACTGACATACTTTCTCTTCGCACAGCTCACCAAATGCCTGAGCACAGCCACTACACAGATTACCAATGCCATTTTTAGATTAACTGGTAAATAACTGGAATCTCTAGGTGCAAATCCATCTGCATGCAACAGGTCTTTGTTTGCAGCAAGGAACCTGTTCCTCAAAATGAAGCCACGCATTGGGTAGATGCATCATTTCATGATTTTAAGATTAGAAGAACCTAAGAAGCTTTTGGACTGGATGCTGCATCAAATTGACTCTGCTGCGTCAGTGAGCACTAAAAGCCAAAAAAGTATCAGTAGATTTAGCAGACTTAAGAGAGGATGCATTTCACTGATTACTTCCTGCTAATGAAATTTTGTTTTAATCATTTAAACTGTTAATGTACCATTTGTATCAAGAATGTAATAAAGAGCTATAGTGTGCACTGTGTACCAGGTGCTACTCACAGGATACTTTTACCTCTATGGAATTTCCAGTTTTAGTACTAGGTTTTTGTACAAAAGCAATCAGTTTCTGCTGTCAACCTCTTTTATCCCAAGCCTTTCTTTGTGTAATATCCAACAGGCACAGTAACTGGAAACTGCTTTTAAACAGTCTCCCAGGTTTCCAAACTCGAATAATGCACAAGGACTTTACCATCGCAGTGTCTGAGCAACAATGGGAAGAAGTACCCTGTGCCATCCAGGATGGACAGACAGCTCATCTCAATTTAAGGCACAGGAATCCACGGGGATAAGTTCTCTCTCTCTGTGCTTCCTTTGAAGGAGCAAAGTGCCTTCACTGCCAAAACGTGCTTTGGACCTCTGACCCAGCGATGGTATTTTAGGATTTCATGGGCCCATTCTAGCATATACACGCACACAGAAGATGCAATAAAACAATATCCCAAAACTGTATTATAACAAAAACTTGAAATAAGCCTACTTTGTAAAACGATTTTTTTCTTCCTTTACTTAATACATTAATACTCTTTTCCGTTCTTTCAACGCCTATTTTTATTCTGCTCAAAACATGACTGTCTTCAGGGACAACATGCTCATTGAAAGTATAAATGCTTCATTCATGGCCTCTGACAACCCAAAAAAAGAATTTTACCGCAGAATACATAACTGTATTTCCCTCCACCCGAGTCCCACCATGAATAACACTCTTTCACACTAGTTCAAGTGATTTCCTGGAAAAATATGAGCACTGCAATCCTTTGGCTCTTCATGTTTCTGTTTTTTCCCCTACCATGTGCTCGAAAAACGTATTCAATGCTAAGGCAGCAAATCCTTTCTTGGTGTGGCTGATCACACTCCTTTCATATCAGTGTATCCAAAGGGATTATACCAGAGCAAGTTCTATAGCTAAGATTAGTTCTATATTGTTCAGGTAATTTGTTTATCTGCTGAACAGCATCCAGCTTCCTAAACTGGATACTGAACTGGGTTAGGGATAAACACTGAACTTGATTTTCTGCCTTAATAATTCAGTCTTAAGAATGTTCCAGGGGAAATCTGCACAAACTAGAAGGCTGTAACTGAAACACAAAACGACTTCCTTGTGGTCTCTGAAGGAGTTGATGCGGATCGTTTTAATGTGCCAGTCTGAATCTTGTCACACAATACGAGAACAGCTTCTGCTGACAGCTGTATCCTGCCATGGATCTCTCTGGACGTGCAGTTTTCATCCACTTTAGTTGAATGCCAGGCAGCAGGAAGTTTGTAGGCTGCAAATGTTACAGCCAGATTCTAAGTGATAGATAGTAAAGGAGTTTTCGAGGGATTCTTGGTTTGGGTCTAACAACCTAAATCTTAAAATACTTCTTCTAAAGCATTTTAACAGAACAATTCTAATGGTAGGTGTTGTGAAGAAATGCATGAAAAATAAACAAAACCCCCTGTATTTGTGCAAAATAAAGTTACGATGAATGATTAATTTTGTCCCCTTTTAATCAGACTTCAATTTCCACTATGGATTGCTAAACGCACATTTATCATAAGCATGGTACTGTATTTTTCCCAGTGACAAACTCGCTCTAAACATCATTCTAAAGAAGTTGCATCACGAACATGAAATGTTTAGAAGTTTCAATAGTTCAATAAGAAAAGCACCTAAAAGGAGACCAAAACAACTTCAGGATTGTTTTATGATGTGATGTCACCCAGCAGTGGGGAGAACAGGCTGGAATAACTGAAGATTTCTCCCCTTTCACCAATACATAATACGCTTCAGTGATTCATAGGGAACAATCAGTACAAGCTCTACTGAAGGACATTTTTAAGCATTTTCTTACTTCTGGTCACAAAGTCATCGCTTTGCAGAGGCCATTAATAAAGAATTTCTAAAACCTAAGTGAATTTTGTTAGCTCAGGGGATGAAACCACTGTCATCTCTCCAAATTGTGATGGTTTGTAGCACTGGCAGTAGGGGAAAAAACCCATATAGCTTAACATTTATTCCAGTGGAGAAGACCATGAAGGCAGGTTTCATTTTAAAACAACAAAGAAGCATTTGAAGCAACAGACTTGAAGCAATGGACGTGTCTGCTGAGTTGAGCAGACAGACTCCAGCGGGATGCCATTTTCATTATTAGTTCAGTGCAATATCCCAACTTGCTGAGACAGCTACAACCAGAGAAGACAAATCAAAGCTTCTTGCACTGGAAACTCCTTAAGTGAGAACTCCCTTGACACAAACTGGAGGAGTTCAATCAAATCCGGTCTCATTTTCTTTAGCAATTCAGAGTTCCAAATTTATACTAAGACCACAACAAATGCCCTTTTCTATTAGGCATATAATAATACTTTAGAGAAGTAACATTGAAATGTACTGAAATATGGACAAATGGACATAGACACATCCACTATGCTTTTAAAAATAATTACTGACAATAATGTCCAAGTGATGACCATGTTTCATTTTTAAAATGAACAAGTATTGGTAAAAGCTAGCATGTGACAGCTCCAGGATAGAGCCTATGCACCATAATAGCTCTCTACATTTTCTCTTTAGCTTTTGACATCCTATGCCCTTTCTTTACTCTTCACCTATTTTACTAAGTGTAGGCTGATGTCTGCCAGAACCAGCTTCGAATACATTTTGTCATCTGTTGAATTATAGTACTTCAGTGCTGTGTGGCAAGAAGAAGGACAATTTCTTTCTGACAGTTGCAGAAAAGCTTGTTTGAGCCTGAAGATGCAGTTTGAATTGGAATCAAACTAATGCAGCTGTTATGAAATACACAACATGGGACAAATATTTAAATTCTTCCTGCAAACTTCTCTAGCTTGGACTTCAGAAGTTAAACACATATTTGGGGATCAGATTAGCTTAAATCAGGGGAAATCGGGACATGCAAAAACCCACAGTATTATAACATCTGCAAGTTTCCCAAACTACAGTTAGTAGCACAGTAACTTGAAAATGGCTTTAAAAAATAAAGCTTAAAATCTTCAGTCCTTACTGGAGATGTATATATAAGAATCAATGTACAATTCTAATGGCTTGTCACTGAGTTAGAGCAGCTAACTTCAAGTCTCGTAGTTTTTCAGTTTAGCCTTTCTGTGGGCCTTTGTTTTCTTACTGGTTTTGCATTTAAAGATTCATGTTTGAATCAAAGGCCCTTAGAAGTTGCTAGGTGACTGAGCTGGAAAAGTCTAACCAAATAAGAAAAGCCCTTCTTGAAGATGAACTGAAAAGGGAAGCAAACACTGTTTGTTCACCTCACTGCTGCCTCAGCCTGAATAAAGAGACCTTCAAACTAAACCAAAGTGTTTATTCAAAAAATAAATACGTTCTTTCTTTCTCTTCTGGAACAGCCCTTGAATGACCTCATTGAACAGCAAAACACAGCGTTAATGAATTTAAGAACTTATACCTATGTACATTTGCTTCTTATAAAAAGAAATGTCTAAAATGACATTATTCTGGAAAGCTGTTCTGTTGCTGTTACCTTTCTTCAGATGACCTGTTTTGAATGTGAGCTCAAGCATCCTTTTTTTGACATGTTTGGACCTTTGCCTTTAATATCCTTATTCAGGCTAAACTGGGTTATTAGGGAAATCAAGACACAGAGTTGCAGAACAGAAACATGAACAGCAAAATAGGGAGCAATATATGAAACTAGTAATTGAAGAAGGAATCCCACGTGAAGAACATTGATGTTGCTCATGGGCAGGGTAGTACAATATGTGCTGCTGTCCTCAACTTCTGTTAGAAGACTCACCGGGACAAAAACGAAGGACCAAAAGGATTAAGGCCATTTCCAGACCCATTCATGAGGCGAAGCACAAGCCATGTCACATATTCTTGGCATGTTTGTAGAATGCTTCTAACCAAAAATTTCTAAGAGAACTTGGATGTCTCACAGTAAAAATTACTTTGAGCTACAGGAAAACCTCAGACATCTTTTTATTCTTCAAAACTGAACATTTCCAAAACACTGACATCAAAATGTCACTTTTAAATTTTTCAGTTACCAATCTTGATTTCAACTGAAAACGAGGTCCAGACAATTCTTATGCCAGAACTTGAAACTCCAGTCTGAAACAGTAATAGGTAGTTTCACCACAAGAATACATGTCAAATGTTTGTGAGGTTTAACCTTTCTTCCTGAACTGCTTTTGTTGTCCTGCCATTGTGTTTCCAAGGTAGCAGGAGCAAACAGGAATGAGTACTGAGCCAATCCTGTGTGGTTTGTATGGACTCACGTTATTACTCTAACTCCGATCTGTTCTTTTGTGCAAAAACACCAGTGTTCCTTTCAAATAAAGTTAGGATACAAGATTCTCTTCAAATGGTAAGGGAATTTATTTCAATCATTCCTAGACAATAGCTAAAATTCAAAGTCAATGAATCAGACAACAAGAACTGAAGTTGACCGAGCTACAGGCTCAAAAGCTACAAAGAACAATACTGTGAAAAGTTCCATATGGGAAAACACATTCTTCAGGTACTTCAGTGGCAACAGCCCTACAAATGCAATTCACTGTCTGAATCCCACCAATTCCCCCAATATTCCAAGGCATCTATTGCATGTGAATTCTCCTCACTGGCAGAATATCTGTTGATTCCTGCCAGTTTTGAACAACCAACCCACCATCTCTACATATGACAAAGAAAACTGGGGCAAACATTCAATTTGACAGCTTGTTGGAGAAGGATAAAGGAAATCAATTACAAGAGAGAGGCAAATATCTTCTCTTCCTCCTCCTCCATCATTGAGAAGAGCCATGCATCATTGAACATTATGGCAACAGCCCCGTACAGTCATCTGGCACCAAAACCCAAGGCTGAAAGGTTATTGCAAATAACCTGCCTAGATAGATTACTTGAAATAAAAACAAAATGTTAGCACAGCACTAATTTGTCTGCCAACAGCGCTCAGCTCTTTTGAGACTGAGCTTGGAGAATCTTCTGCACAGAGGCAGACAAGCAACTGGGCTGCAAGTACACAGGAACTCGGTTTTGCTCCCAGGTCACTTTAGAAGTTTCAGTTTTAACTGATCTCATAAAAAGCCTTTAAAACCTCTGCAGAAGGTGAAGAACACAAAGACAGCACCAAGTATTTTGGTTTTTTGCCTTTGCACAGATTGAAAACTTCCATTTAGCTTACCAAGAGACCAAAAAGAAAAGGGCACAATCAGGAAAAGGAGGGAAGGGAAAGGGACGGAAACATGTTGTGATTGCTGCACAATACATAGATGAGAAAAGTGCTACCCAATTCTGGGCTCCATATGGAGCTACATGTGTGGTACACAATACTGTGTAGGCAGTGTGCTCAGCTTCACTTGTTTAACAAATACAATAGTATTTAATCCAAACAGTCATACCTACTACAACATGTGATAAGTTTCTGGAAACCAAACTCTCATAACAGCAAGTTTATGAGCAGTTGAATGCCTTCTCCATTACCAGACTCAACGAGGAAGCTGCTCTTCATTACTTTTAAAACTTCTTTTCCCTATTTATCCAACTGGATTTTCTTTTTTTCTCATTTACACGCATTTTGCCTGTGACTCCATCTCTCCAACAACACTCTCACTGATGGGAAACAACTGTGCCTCTTAAACTTCCATAGGGAACTGTCTCATGTTCATTCTACTTTCGAGAAACAATTTCAAACACTTTTGTCATCTCCTTTTCCCCCCTTTCCTAAATAATTTTGTAACTAATTTTTTTCCATCATTTACCTGTGGTATTTTGTTTTCCTGTATTTAACTGAGAAAGCAACTTGACATACAGCTAGGAAAACAGCACACAAAATTAAGTCATTCTAATGATGCAACTCCTCCAAATTTCAGCAGATGGAAATGTTATTAAAAATATCAAAGTTTTCCACATATGTTTAGTATTTACCCAATTTCATTTTGGATGTGGTTTTAAAAAGATTGCACAGGTTGAAATGAGAGCCACAGTCCCCATTTAGTTTGCGTTGCCTCAAGAAACAGGGCTGCAGTCAATGGCCAGATAAAGCAATTCAGTTGGGAGCAGAATACTGATTTTGTCTTTCCACATTAACATGGACAATCCCAACAATGCCATCCAGAAAACATTATGTAAGGCTGTTTGAAATATTCAAATGAAGTTTTGTTAAATTTGTATTTAGAGCTAGAACATATGATCAGCTCAGCATCACCAAAGTACCTCATTAGCCATCTGCTTCTTGAAATTGTTAAATATGTATTATATACCTCTAACAAAAGGGGATTTTACCAACCCATGTATTCTTTAAGCATATTAAAGCACATAACAATGAAGTCTTCTCTGAGCTAATGGGAAACCAGACACCTCAATCTGTAACAACTTCTGGAAAGCCAAAAAGAAATATCAAACAAACCCAAATTAAACCCAAACTCAACCACCCACAGTCTTTCTCCTCATTAAAAAGAAACCTGAATGCTATGGTCTTCACTGCATGATGACAGTTTAGCTCTTTCAATTCTTCTCTCAAGGCACGAGGACTTGAGCACCAAATTACACAACATTTGTATTTCCAGAATTTACTCGTTAAAAGTGTCCAAGAGCAATAAGAAGTTAATCTGCCCATTTCCCAGGGTGGGGCTGTAAATATTTGAGATCCATTTTTACAGCTGTAGGACCAAGACTGCAAACAGGACCAAAACCTCTTTTCTGCACTGGCACTAACCTCTATGTCGAGCCACAGGGCTGACCAGAGATGGAAACACACACAGTTGTTGAACCAGTTAGAAAGGAATGAAAAAGCATTTTCACTAAATTTAGTCAAACAATATAGGTAATAATAATTTTATTCAACAGCCCTTTCCTTTTGAGAGCAGTGTACTCTGAGGAGCAGAGACTCTAAAATCTGAAGTTTCCATTTTGCTGCTTTACTGATCTCTTAACCAGCAAAGGACCATTAGAGCTCAGCTAAACCAGCACAACAATCCTAATGCTATTAAGCAGACAATCCAATTAAGCCATTTCCAAGTTGTGTTTGTCATTAAAGAGAGCTGTAAGTGAACAGCAAGCATGTCCGTATCTGAAAATCACTGATGTGAATATCTTAGGAATAGTTCTGCCAAGGCTTTTAGCTCGATATAATAACCAAGAGGATATAGTTTCAGAATAGTCTTATTTTTCATGCTGAGATGTATTTGCACTCCACAATAAATAACCTTTTTATCATTTATGCAGATTGGTCACACACAGTAAAATGTGCCGACAAACATGCAGACAACTTACTTGGCCAAAATTCAACTGACATGTTTGATGCCAAAGAACATTATCCTCTGATATGCCCAACTCCAATATTAACTTTAACTACATTTCCAGCAGTCATATTTCCAGTCATCATTACTTTTGCAATGTAAATCACTACGGGCTCTACCCTGCTTCTGAAGAATTTTCTCTCTGCTTTATATCTTCAAAAATGAAACCAAAAGAAGTATTAATCCGATAGTGGGCTCAGGTTATCACTGCAGAAAACAGCAGCAGCCCCAGAACCACGTATTCTTAAAAACAACCCCCAAAATTTGTATGTACAGTTGCCTATATGTACTAAAATGGAAAGCGTGGGAACAGAAGGAGACATGTACATGTGCAAGGGGACAGCCATTTCTTCACTACCAATAAATCCTGCAAAGCTTAACTTGAATGGACTAAAAGAGATCAAGGAGCAGCAAGCTTTAGTGTTGACAGACTGATTACAGGATAGCTAATACATTATTACTAGCTTAATTACTGCAAAGTTCACTTAAATATTTATAGTAAAAAATTAATAAAGATTTCTAATTACATCCTTATGAATATTTAATATGCAACTGGATTAATAAGCCAAAATTTCCTGCACTGTAATATACAAACTCCTGCTGGACACCAAATGAAACTATTCCTCCTGTCCGATGCAGAGAGGCAAAACAATTGCTGTTCACATACAACACATTAAAAAAGAAAGAAAAAGAGCTGTGAATGAGAAAGACCATGTCTCTGCACTAAAAATAACACCAGTACTTTAGCTGCAGATACCGACATATAAGCACTGCATACCACGGAAGACAAGAAGGATGGAAATTTCATGGTGCCTTGATTTTAAGGCAGCTCAATAGTTAAGGGTAGTCTGGGCACTTCAGAGTCATAGAATGGAAGCATTCCTATCCAAGCAAACTTTAAAGAGCTGGGGATACCAGGAGAAAAAGAGCTTCGTTCCCTTAAGGAAAGATTCTGTTGTATATTTGTTTAATAAAAATAAAAGAAATGAACTTTGAATCATAAATTTTAACCATCCTGACAAAAGAAAACAAATTGTCTGAAGTACCTCCTACCTGGAAAACATGAACAACTGTTTCACTACTTCTAATTTCAGCTTCAATGTATCCCTTCAAGTTTGTGTTCAAGAGATGGAAGGAACATCCATATAATTTCATTAAAGAAATCCTTTTGCAAATGCAGGCTGCATTGACTATTTTGGACATCAAAAACCCCAACTGACACTGTGCAATGGGGAAGTCACAGCTGAGCTGTAGCAAGGAAACTATTGAGAAAGAGACAGGAGAGATAAGCGAGAACAAATGAATTTTCTGAAAACTTGATGCATTTCCAAGAAAAACACGACCAAAAAAGTCTGATCAAGTTGCATCTAAAAATTATTCAAGGAAAAGAAAAAGACTGAATAAAGTTTTAACCGTACACCTGTATTTTTAATGAATGCGCCAAAGACAGCGCCTCTACAGCGTATTTTGAACCCAAATACTGAGCCATGAGTCATCTACCTTCCGAGCAGCCAGCTCCTTTGTCTTCTGCAGCTCGTGCACTGTAAGAGAGAAATCACGATGCTGCACGCAAGGACTTCTGCACTTTGAAACTCAGCACACGAGTAAACAGCGAGGAGGGAGTGAGTATTCCCACAGCACACTATGAGAAACGCTGCATGTAAAAGCAGTGTCGAGGGATACGGGTGTGGCTGCAAAAGCAGCTTACAGAGTTTACACAGTATTTCTCAAGAAACAGCAACCTAAATCTCCAGCCCAGCTCCATCCACCTGGTACAGTACATTTGTTCAGCCTCACAGAAAACAGTGACAGCTAATGCAAAGAGGAACACTACCAACACACTTCATGCAGAAAGACCACAGATTTATACTATATGAATGCTTTCAGATAATGAGATTCTCGAGATAAACTGGGAGTTTGACACATTTATGTAATTCTGACAATTTCCAAGTTTGCTGACACTACCTCCTAGAAAATTCTTTCATATAAAGAATCCATTTCTAGTTACACACCACTCTGAATTTCTATTAGAAACAAGTGACCAAAGGATACCACATTCTTTGCAACAACCCAGCAAGACTGAACCAACAAGGCAGCATCAAACCCCCACCAAATCTGAATGCTCCTTGAGATTAATAATGAAACACAAGCTGGGGGGGGGGGGGGGGGGGGGGGGAGCACATGGGACACGTAACCCAGAATATCGAGTCACATCCCTATTTAAGCTACAAGGAAAGTCAAAGCTCGTAGGACACAAGATGCAGCCAGACGCCAAAAGAGTTTAGAAGCAAATACAACTCTGTTTTATCAAGACCATTCCTGATCTCTGCAATTACAAAGTCACAGAAAGCTACAAAAAAATCTCATCATTTAGCACAACAGAGTAATAAAAGAAAAATGATACTTTCATAAGAAAAAAAAAAGCATTAAAAGTAGAGAAAAATAAAAGAATACTAAATATTAAAGGTAAAGAAAACAGGACATCAGGAATCCAAATGAACATTCAAATTTGTAAGTGTAGATAAAGCACGTCTCGGACTAATATATAGTTCCCAACTGGCTGTTTTTTCTTCTGCATACACATTGAGGAAATAATATTGGTTATTTGCCTGACCATATATCCAGGTCTGTAGAAGCAATAAAGATCCTTATCATGCACCCTGGAGACCTCCTCATGCAACTGATTTCCTCAAGATCAGGCCCTGCATTTTTGCATATCACTCAAGGACCTAGGCAATGCATTACACTGAAAAACATCAACTTTATCCACAGGACAAAGCAGAAGCACTGCATCACCCCAGAGCCCAGCCCATGGCATCACCACTAACCCGCACCATCAGCCCAGGTTCACTAAAGAAGTAGATGAGACTGGGCCAAGCAAATCAGCCAACCTCAGGTGTGCACACCCTGCAACCAGGGAAATTCCAAGTGGATGACAGGAAAACTATTTCCATGACAACGGTGGTCATACACTGGAACAGCAATGCTCTGCTGCCCAGAGAGGCTGAGAAATGCCTGTCCTTGGGGATATCCCAGCTCCAACCAGACACAACCTTGAGCCAACCAGCAAGACTTCAAAGCTGATCTAAGTTTGAGGTTGGCCCTGCTTTGAGCAGAACAAATGACTTCCAGGAGATCCCTGACACCTCCATATATTCTGCATTTCTATTCCGTATCACAGCTTCATGGAAAGTGAGAGGTGGGGGTGAGGGGAAACAGTTCACTCTCAAAATACTCTGCACCTTTAAAGAGTGATTCAAAAGGTCAGATTATTAGTTGGGGAAAGGAAAGAAATGTCATGTTCTACTTTCATTACCGCCCACTGTAACTTTACAGTTGAGTGATATTCACAAAGAATATGAAGAGCTAGACAAAAGCTTAATCTTAAACAAGTAGTAAAGGTAACACTCTCAGCAGAAGCTCATCTATTAACCAGAGAAGATGGCAATAGCACAATAACAATCTTAGATCATTCACCATCTCCCTTCTTTTATGTACTCACTATTAAACACATTACCACCGTGTATTAGTGTTGCCAATGTTAGTGTCAAAATGTCAGACAAAATCAGCAACAGGATACAGTGAGGAGCTGATTTTAATGCAGGATCACAGAAATGCTATGGTATATTATCTTAGAGGATAACTGGACTAAGACCTCCAAGCAGCAAGGCTCGAGGCCACTAGCAGGGAGCCTGCCTGGCTTTGGGGCAGTGATACTTACCAACTAACAGGAGAATGCTGTACTCTGTGTCCTCATTGCTGGCCTCAGTTTTAACTTTTTCATTTCTGTCATTAGTAGAAAGTAGGGCAGCATGTCACCCATAAGATACAGGCTTAAGCTGCTATAAACTCATAAGCTGCTATAAACCAGTCACACATTCAGCACTTACAAGAACTGCCAAAGCATAAAGGTAAAAATACCCTCATAGCACCATCAGTCCGGATCAACTCAGAAAGGCGATTTCTTTTGTGAACACTCACAAAAACTTCACTATAGGATAAAAACAATAATGCTGCTACATCAACTGTATGGCAACAGTGAACGATTTATTCTTGTTGCAAGTAGATTGCTATATGCTACAAATTCCATACCTAAAAAGTGCCTTTACATGTTCCTTCATGTATTACTGACATTCCAGGCGAGTAGGGCAAGGACTGATGCCATTTGCAAAGGCTACAAGCAACATAATTGCTTTGTTTGTTTTTGTCCGTGCTTCCCATTACCTTCACCACAACATTTACATTGAAGATATATGACCAGATGCAAATATATACACAATTGTAATTCAAGCATAACAAACTGTAAAAACAGTCATAAGGCAGTAAAGCTGCCTGATAGAGCCAGGAAGGGAAAACACCATGCTCCTGACAACAGAACTACACTAGAAAAGACAGCAATTACTTTAAAGCAAATGCAAAACCTGCTTGCAATTAAAAGTACATGTGAGAGCATCCTCCTGGTTCAGTTTCCTGTGCCTATGTCTGCAAAGAAAGGTCTTAATTGTGCTAGAAAAACTGCAGGAAAAAGGAACCCGAGCAAAATACACCTTGGCACGTACTGAAGTGACTGCAGCTCACTCAGCAATACCAAACTCACCTTTAAACTGGCATGCTCAGGTAGCAGTATATTTGTTTCTGCTGAAGAGGGTGACTCACTTTAAGCTGTAAAACCTACTTGAGAAGCTGAATAAGTACTTGGCTGACTCCCCCTGTGTCACCACAACTTTATTGGTAGAGGTAGTTTAACCTTGGGTACTTCTACTATTTGCAGTCACTGCAACATCTAAAGGTCAATGAACACTGCATGTAATTACTTCCACATGCTCCCAATTCTCGACATAGGAGGAATTCCAAGGAAGACAGTGACTTTTCATAATCCTGCCATTAGGCACATACTAAATCAATTTGTTAGACCCCAGGCACGATGCTCAGCATCTCACAGATCTGAGTTCAGAACCAGGAATTCAGCAACTCACGAAAAGCTGTGCAAGTTGAATGAAACAAACCCCAGATGTTCTGCAAGTCAACAAGAAGGGAATTTACGGAGACAGGACAGTGTCCTCTGGAAGATTCATCTCAAGAGAAAAGGTGATACATAATGGAAAACCTCAGGTCCATGATCCAATGCACCTTAATAGTTACTTGTCTTACTTAAATGTTCTTATGTCAGCAAAACTGCTCCCGTTTTAAGTACTTTTGCTAAGCCAGAACTGTTTGGATTGAAGTATTTTGGATTCTGTTATCTAAGATCTGTTCCAAACACAGAAAAAATTTACTTCAGAAAACAATGCTTCCATTTTATCTCCATAGCTTGAAAAGCCAGTCCTAGGCTTTTCCAATTAAACAAGTTACAGCAGTAATAAAAAACCTGCGGAGTCCAAAGATATGTTAATGCTTCTGAGGAAAGTCAAACAGCAGAAGAGAAATCTACACCAAGGCTGCATATAATGCTGGGCTTTAAATAGGCAACGTTATCTTCAACAGTCAGAGAATAACCCACTTGTATTAATGAATAAATAATTGCAGAACACTAAAAACTTTTAAGAACTGCTTTTGCTCACTTAAAACTTTTCTGACTCGATTAGCAATTATTTCAGGCTCCAAATGCAACTATGATTACACAGCTATGTGCATAGGTTGAACAACGAGCTGAAGGCACCCCTCTGACCTCCCCATCCCACACTGCACCATCTACATTTCCTTATTTTAAAGACAGCCTACTCATTTTTTTCCCCAGTCCATTTTGCAAACAGCTAAAGAAATAACAGAAAAAAGGCAGATCAATCAACATGTTTGTATTCTGTTACCCTGACTTTGAGGTTGCAAACACAAATGGTTCAAAATATATCAGTTTTGATTTTCTGTTTAACAAATAACGATTTCTGTCTGTATCAGTAATGGAGCCTGAAATTAAAATGGATTTTCATTTGAGCCCCTGTTCATACATTGGTGTCATCATCAATACCAGCCTTGCTCTAGGAACAAGATTTATCTTGGCTATTCATTACACGGAGGCAAGCAGCTCACAAAACGCACCCGGGGTATCCCCAGGACTCCCACAAACGGAATCAAACACAAAGGTTACATAAAGTTTGAGATTCTCTAGGACTTCACTCGTCAGGTTTATAAACCTAAAATGAGGTCAGCTTTGGCATCAAACTACCTCAGCCACTAAAAGCAATGGCTTAACACTAATTAGGGTTAAATCCTCATATATGGCGAGTTTCTTTAAAATATCTTAAGCACATGGTAAGCCCTCAAACCCACTCACAACAGAGAACATGAACATCTTTACCACAACGCAAGGGTATTTCAGCTACAAATCACTGCCAAATTCTGTGTTATTTTCAGACCCCTTTAGTACAGGTAAGTAAAATACCATAGCTTGCCTGAAGCTAGCTGCACAATTTAGCCTGGGAAAAACAGTCTGTATCAAGATAGGTGCAGCTGCCACTTCCTGAGACCTCACTGTCAGTGTGGGAGAAGGCACAGGGTAATTCTATTTCAAATACTGCATAATCCGAGCATTTTAAAACCAGCACTGAGTTTTGCTATTGCATCTCTAATGTATCCAATGGATGGGAGCAAAGGCATCTCTCTAAATGCAGACCTCTTTAAAACAATATATATAGATATTCCTTGAAACAAGTTACAGAGAAAATAAGATTGCAGGCGAAAAGCTCTAGCAAATGGTTTAAATCCAATCGGTGGTTTTTTTAACAAGAAAAAGAATCTTCAGACAACTGCTCTCCTCCCTCACCTAATTCTTCATTTAGGAATGATTAGGAGAGCCTCCCTTCTTTATACGTAGAGGACATACTCATCTTACTGCTATTTGGCATCAGAAGGGACTGAAAAAAATTGAGCGAGAAAATATCAAAGCCAAATTAAGGAGCATGCTGTACTCTGATGAATATAAAATACCTTTGAATATGGACTTTTAACATCACCTGTACATGGCTTTCACAAGCTCATGACACACATTTAGGCCTAACCCTTCCCTTCTACAAATTAAGGAAGGTATTTATACTGCTTAGAAGACCTGAAAGGAATTGGTAAAGAAGATGGATATGCAGCTTTTACCTGCCTACAAGACACTCATTCTTTTAAAACCCAATGCAATTGTTCCAGAAAAAGTCTACACAGGAAGACAGCGTTGAAAGAAAAGATGAATGACATGAACAAGAGAGGTTTGTCACAAGACAGAACCCGCATAACGAGCAAACATTCTAAAATCATGCAGATTGTCTGCTATGGTTCCTAATGGCCTGATTTTAAGCATTTAATCCAGGACATACATCTCTTTCTCAAAGAGAGGTTGATTAGGTGAATGCAAGGATAGCTACAGAGCTGTGAAGGGCATATCCTTTGAAAGCATGCTGTAAAATGAGACCGATTTTGAAGGGGTCAACTATTTTACCAATAATGTCTAACGTTCTCCATCAAACTAAGCAGTTTATCACAGGATTACAAGGAGATTACTGAAATGCATCATATAAAAAAACCCTTCAAAACAGATTTTAACACAGTGACAGCCTGCAAGGAGGAAAAATATATGAAATGTGGTAAAAACTTTGGAGCCCTTTTACTCCTGCTTGAGCCTTCATATCATCATAGTTTTAGATTTTCACTAACACATCAGTTCCATACATTACAATAATAGGATTTTTATTCCAATTATTTTTTCCTATATTATCAGCACTTACTAGCTCAATAAGAACCTATTAGCTGAATATAACAAAATCCTACTTAATTAGAAACAGAGGGCTGAAAAGAACCTCCAAGGGTAATTGAATCCAGCTCCTTGCTCCTACCAACCACCGTGACACAATTCCTTCCAGAAGGTCATATTAAAATCACTTGGTTTCTTGGTCTGCTAATCTCTTTGGAAAGCTATTCCAGGACAACTGACTTCCCACAGTCAGGAGACCAGCGATCCTCCTCCTAAACTTCATCCTAACAAGAAATACATGCTTATCTGCCCTTGGATTAACACACAGTCACTGTCACAACTGACACAAGTACTTCTGAGATTAAAACGTCACTGGCAGCACTGCAGGTGAAAAAGCAAAAAGTACATCGTAGAGATTAAAAGCCTATCAGTGCTGGAACAGCCTGTTTTAAATGTACAGCAGCAGCCTTCAGGTACTCACTGAGGAAACATCTTCAGTACCTGCCAACCAATTCCAGCAGTTACAGAGTATAACAACAACAAAAGCAGTAAACAAGCAGTAGAGGATAAAAGCAGTGCTTCCATCACAAAAGTCATTTGTAATTCTAAAATCGTTGTTAAAGACCAAAACTTTCAGATCCTTCATTTAAAATAATCAGAGGCCAATAAGCTCTCTATTAAC
Organism: Psilopsiagon aymara; assembly: GCA_024733675.1. NCBI lineage: Eukaryota > Metazoa > Chordata > Aves > Psittaciformes > Psittacidae > Psilopsiagon > Psilopsiagon aymara. The sequence goes on along the minus strand of JANRGW010004819.1, from coordinate 24,617 downwards.
AAAGGGGTTTTCTTTTCTTTTTTAGCATGGCAGGATCTGGTGAAAATCACCTAAGACTTCAGGGTTTGCAACACTCTCAAGGAGACACAGAGCTCAGAATAACCATAGTTACAGGAACCTTTATACTGCATATGCCGAGAGCACTATAGAGAGTATTTGTTTCAAAACCTCCCCAGTTACAGTGTTTAGTTAATCGACATTTGTTGGCTGAAGTAACTGTTACTTTGACCATGTAGCTCCTACATAAGTTACCAAATACAGCAAAACATATACACAATGTAAGTGATCAACACAGACACCTTCCTCTCATTTAAATTCATGTTCTGTAAGTACCAAACCCACTGTTATCACTTCAGTTTCCCACTCTTCAGCCTCTCCTGGTTAAAACTTCCTGTATTAAACACAGGTATTCATTTCTGTTCACATTTAACAATGAAAACTACAGAGACAATAATTAAGTTTTCCAATCTAACACTGCCTTAAGACTTCTTACATCATATATATAAAGATATTAATAGAGGTCCTAAAAATAAGCATCATCCAGAACAGCCAGGAGAGATACCTAATACTCAACAAAATGCAGTCAAGGGGATGAGCACCACAGCTATTTTTAGCAAGAATGAGATTTTCTTTTACATAGGAGTTAAAAGACTAATTCATTTTGTGGGGAAATGAAAGGGTTGAAAACAAAGTACATGGACCACGTTAGAGCTGGCTGGGTCGGGGGGTAACACCTCACCTTCCCACCACAAAGCATCCAGGTCAGACAATGCTATTTTTGGCATCATTCATTTCAAAACTCTCATCCCTTCCAGGCCATCCAGCAAAAGCATCAAAAAGGGGGGAAGAAGATACAGTTACAATTAAAAATACATTTATATATAAATATAAATCTAGCTATATTCAGACATTCTACACATACATATATCAATGTTCCAGAGGGTCAAAACGAGTGGCTCATCACCAAAATCAAATACAAAGGAAATCTTTGAAAATCTTAGAAACATTTTAAAGCTCTTGGTGTTACTTAAAAGAAAGAATCAAGAAATGAATTGATTTAATCCCAAAAGACTAAAACCAGCAATACCTGGGGAGAAATGCAGACGTTTCTTCTAATGTGACTCAAGTTTGACTACATCATGGTTTCAAATTTGCATTATTTCAGCTTTAAATGCTATAATTACACAATAACATGCATATAAATAAGCTCCAAAAGATTAAAAAAGACAAGAGATGACAGCACTTGGTCCAACAAGTTTAACTTTAAGAGACAACTGGTGAGTTTATCCCTTGAATTTGAGCACAGAATGAAAACTTCAACTGCTGACTATTCTTCCTAAATATAGGTTAGTATCAAGTATAAATGGGTGTTCCATAGCAAATTTCTGACACATTTTGAGGACAAAGTGGGCCTCAGCAATACTTAGCTCGAGTTTAACTATCTCGCATCTAAACTTATGTAAATGACTATGAGAAGAGAAAAATAAATCCCAGCAGGAACTTTTCCACAGAGTGATACCATGACAGAAATAAAACCCAGTTTGCTTCATTCACAGCAGCGTGCAAGCACTCAGTTTCTTTCCATTACTTAAAATGATTCTCTTGGTAAGTAAAATCTGTTTCCCCAAGCATTCAAGACAAAGCAAGCTTCAGTACATAGTTTTTGCTACCATCACTATTAAGCTTAGAATAAGAAATCTTCATGAATGTTGTAACAATCAAAGTAACCTGCATACAGGATAACAGACAAAAAGGAACAAAAGGAAAACATCTCCATGAGAAAAAAACCCCAAGAAGCAGCTTTCAAACAATACAACATAGAGAACATATAGTCCAGTAAAATATTTAACCATTTCCAATAACCAACACCTCCAAGAGTCTTACCAGGAGGGAAACAACGTGGTTTAAATCATCTTTCTAATTCCTTTTACAGTTCCGTAACTGGAACACGTAACCCTATAAAACAACCCACTGAAACCTTTAATGAGGAGGAAGTACAAGATGACATACACTATTAATGCTCATTCAGAACTATCTGCACAGCAACAAACATTCCAAGCCCCAAGGAAAGCTTATCTGGTACCACGATGAGGCTGGCAGTACCAATAGTTCTTAGTTAATTATTTCTAAAGACTAATAATTAATGTCTGGGGGAAGTGGAGCGGTTTGCTCTAGATTTCCTATGCAAGACGTTTCAAGTCTCACCACTTACAGCAAGAAGTATGTTTCCATTGGCAGAGGTGCTTCACAGGGAAAAAGTGAGAAATTCTCCTTAGAAGCTAAAACCAGCATGACATTAAAGTGTCAGTTTTTAAAAATTTTAATAATTTTATTTAAATAAAAGGAGGGAAAAAATCAATTTTAAGTATAATGCCAATTTTTCAAGGTTTTATCCATTCATGAATGAATAAAAGGCAGACAACTGAGGGCTGGGGGCAGCGGTGCTCAAAGGAGCGCTAAGAATGGATGCTCTCTGATAAAGGTTGGATAGACCCCAGGCACATTCAACCAGAGCAACCCAGCAAGGACTGAATGCCAGGCAGCTCCTTGGCTTCCCAGGCAGGTTCTGCAGCTTGTGTCAAGCGCTGTGCTGCCAAAGCTGCGCTGATACTGGTTCCTGCACTACCTGATAAGGTCAAACTGTGGCTGTAAGAGCTGCAATCCCCATAGGAAATGCAGTGCTTACACATGGATGCCTCTCCCTGCCTCAGCCTTCCATTGCAAACCAGGAAATAATAGAACAGCGTTTTATCAATAGGGCCTGACAGGATCCATAACTTTGGGAGTTCTTTTATACGACATCAATCTATTAAGTATCACAGTTACATCTAGCGCCTACAGCACCGTTATACAGCACTAGGATACTCGCAGAATCCCTTACTCTGATAAACATACATGTTAAACTTGGACCACGTTCCAACACATGAAAATGTGCCACGAAGAGCACCAGATTCTTCCTACACCGCACATCATAAAAATCACTCTTCCTCATAAGATATCCCGCAATAAAAGGCGGTAATGTCACAATTTACAGAGTAGGGGTTCTGATTATTTTTAGCCCAGGCCAGACTGTTGAAGTTCAGTGTGATTTGTTGAGAGTAATAAAAGGAACCTGATAGCAAAGAAGACGACTGAGGCCACAGAATTTCATTATAAATTGATTTCTAATTATAATATTAAATGACTACACAACAGTTAAAGAATAAGAAAATTGTTTCAGAATACATTTCTAAACTACTTTTATTTATGCAAAAATGGATGCTGGTGGCAAAGCAAAGTAACAGAAACCAGAAGACCCTGCCACTTACTAACTGCATTTTTGATGGAAGTGCTATTACAAGGCATTAAGGAGACTTAAAAGCACAAACTGCACTTCACTTCCTGCTAATGATAAAACGTGAGTTAAAAAAAAAGGTCTTCCTAAGAAGAACTACAAGGAATAATTCAAATAAAAGCAGAATAATGAAAAAGTGGTAAAATATAAAGCTGATTTTTTTTTTCAAATACATGCAAAACAACGTCCTATGGAAGTTTTAGTTTCTTAGAGCATACTGCTTCTCCAAGTTTGACATTCAAAGAGCTCCAAAACCACAGGAGGCCTGTACCAAAGCGCACCCCAGCTGTGAGTGCACCCCAGGTCCCAGCTCTCCTGGTCGAGGCATTTGCCTCCTGCCAAGGCTCTTCCTGCTCTTTCTTTTCTGCTTCCTGTTCCTCGTTTCCTTCTCTTACATTTTCCCATTAAAAACTACCTCAATGGCACAAGTTCAGGACAGGTAAACTCTTGCCAGGCACAAATCCCTTCATGGCTGGGAGAGAATGAACCCACACAAGTTCTGTTGAAGAAACTGGAACTATCTGAGCTCCAGAGGCAGCTCAGGGCAAGCCAAAGCATTTCAGATTGAACTCTTCTGCCCCACTCCAGCACAGCCCTGCTGTGCTAAGGTTAGAGCGTGATATCTACTCTATTTCTGAGATACAGAATCCTCCTTCTAGACCACGGCACTGATTTTGGGTTGTAATTAACACAGTAGAATTTTATCTCGTCATACTAAGGGAATCAAACTGCTGTGCAAACATTTGCCATCTCCAAGCTAAGTTACATACGCTCCCTCCAGCTGCTAAACTAGAAAGAAACTGACTCAAATTGTGGTCAAAGGAGGAGCTGAAAAGAAAAGAAGGTGTTCCAGGATAAAAGCAGCGAGGTCATAAAGTGCACTTCCAGAACCGAGAGGGTTTATAGCCATATTTTTAATACATCTGCTTCATTCCACCAGCTTCAAATAAGGAAACATCCCAAAGATGGTGATAGCACGCTGAATCTGTTGCTATCTGCAGAAATTAGTTACTATAAATAGTTTTTCCAGGCTTTTTAAGACGCAGCTGTACCAAGTTTCCACCAGAATCAAAATTGCAAAGACACTGATTTACTGCGTCTATTCCACAAAGGTGGTGACAGTACCCCACCACCAGCCCATTTTATGCTGAAGACACCCTGGTCACACAGTTTAATCTTATTGTCTTTAAAGATGGAACACCATCTGCAACAAGCTTTTAAGACGTTTCTTCTCATGAAACGGAATCCAGTGATGATAATAAGATTGCCTTAGCATGACTGGGTAAAATTTGACTGTGTGAACTATGACCCAAAACCAGTGTCATGGTCTGGAAGGATCCTACATTTCAGAAGTAAAGTAGAAATCACACTCTAACCTTAACATACGTTTGCTTCTTCAGCCCTTACACCTAACCTTCAGCTGCAGACAGTGATTTAATAAAGCCAGGATAGTAGACACTGTTGGCATCCATAATAATGTGCTAGCGATTTCAGAGCCACATGGATTTCCTAAGTTAAATCCTGTCATGGACTAAACCAGAGGAAGCAGTACATTGACTTCCCAACCTAAATACATAAAATCTCTTAACTATCAAACCAGAATTTACACCTGTCAAGCAAGTGATACAATGACAATACTGAAGCAGTGACAAGCTTGGGTCTGGCACAGGCAGGGTTGCTGCACTTTAAACTCATCACAACTGAATTAATGCCAGCTAAATGGATGATCTTAGGAACAGATTACTCAGGAGCAAGCAGCCATTCAGAAAGTTATTCATTATACATTTGTTCTTTAAACAACCCTTGAGTCATGTAGCATCCTACAGAAGGCAAAGGAGGTTTAGAAGAGAATACACTTCCCCAGCAGAAAACTAAATGGAAGTACAAGATAACACAACTCACTCTTCGGGTATAACAAGTTATAAAAATGAGTCCTCAGTGAAAGCCAAAATTAACTCAATCCGCATCTAGACAACAACCTCCTCTATAATGTGCTTAAAAAACCACCCCACGGCTTCTCACCAGCCAAAAAAACCCACCTTATTCTAAAGAATAAATAGCGAACACTGGAGATACTCTGATCAGGCAACACTATAGACCACTGTGTCACTGCTCTGAACCGCACCGCTCTGTTCTGACTCATCCTTTTAATATTCAAACTCCCTAGGACAAGGATTCTTGTAAAGCATAAATGCATCTTTGCACAATACTTTGTACCACGGTGATGAAAAACACAGACGAAAGCCCTGTCTTACAGATTCACCTCGAGTCCTTGGTTCTGACACAATCTGTGTAACCTAAGCACTGCGAAATACCACTGTTTTACAGGTGGAGACAAGATCAGTCTAACATACAAATGAGACTATGCAATTACATTGGTAATGTCTCGGAGAGCTTTAAATCACTGACAGAAACGCAGAGGGTTTCTGTCTAAAGACAAGACTTGGAAAAACAGATGTTTTTAGTTTAGAGTACCATGAGCAGGTTATGAACTTCAAGTCCTTGTATGAAGGGAAAGCCTAAGGGTATGTATACACAGGTTAAAAAGCAAAACTAGAACATCTGGGTCTGATAAATTTCTGCCTTATAAACATATCAGTAATCTCTAAGTATAAAGTTGTGTTACCAGAAGCCTCAGTATTTTCTCAGAAGACAGCATCCAGATTCTTTTAACCCTAAAATAAAACACCACCCTCACAAAATGGCTCTTTTCATGAAGCTAATCTAGAGACACAGACACAGTTTTCAAAACCACACTGGTTTAGTGCATTCCTCTAAAGACAACTTGGAGTTTCCCTTCAGCACAAAGATCATTTTGGACACTATTCAAACTCTGACATTTTACATTGTTCACCAGAATCTCTGTTGTAAACTGGTTGCACAAGATAACTTATCAAACATGACACACAAAGAGAGGTTTCCACACCCCAAATTGACTTTAAAGCAATTCACATTTAAACCCAACACTGACTAATTTAGAACTATTATGCACATACTATGTGTGTTAAATAATAACCGGTTTCTACCTCTCCTAAACCCTAAGTCCAAAGTACACATTAGCAAAAGGATTTTCTTCCATTTTCAGTCTGAAATTTGTGAAGGTTTCATTACCAAGAGCACTGAAAGCAACTGACATTTCATCTCATGCTCCTTCTTAACACAGAACTCATTATCATCCTTCAGGGCTCCTACTTCAAGTGCCACATCAATGCTCTGCAAAGTCCTGGTGCTATAATTGCACTACACTTTCAAGAACAGGTAAAGAGGGGCTTGTGGCATTGTGCAGAGAGGATGTGAAATGCTGAGGAGGGAGAAGGCTGGCAGCACTTCCATCAGGGCTACGTGGTAGGCAACTTCAGAATCAGGGCATGCTGTTATAAACACAGCAGGACATCAGTTTCTAAGAGCAGACATGTGGCCTTGAAAAGCATCCTCATGGCAACATGGATTATGCCATTAAAACAAATTAATAAAATATCAAAGTTGAAGGCTGAGCAAATGGCAAAGGGTTGATTCAGTCTTAATGCTTTCCTTGTGATTGCAGAAACAAAGGCAGCACGCCTCCAAAAGTAAGCAGGCAATATACCTAGTGAAGTTGAAACTAAAGCTGGAATTATTATCCAGGCCAGGCTGAATGAGGCTCAGAGCAACGTGCTCTAGTGGAAGATGTCCCTGCCCATGGTAGGGGTTTGGAACTGGACGAGCTCTAAGGTCCTGTCCAACACAAGCCACTCTGTGACTCTACGATTAGAAGCAACTTGACCTGTTAGAAAGCCACGTGTAGGCCACTGCCCACCAACCTGCACACAGGCGGATTTCAGACTGACAGAAGACCCCAACAAACCACGGAGTTCACTTACGCAACAGTCGAGAAACAACACAGCTGGAGAGAAGCCACATGAACCCAACTCCAAATGGGTCCGTGCTTCTCAAAAGGGCTCATTCACATGGTCCACACTGTGCTGTTCAGCACAGCTGTTCCTAAGGCCACTCCCCAGTCCAGCAATGTTTTTCCCATCCCATTTCACAAAAGGCACAAACATATTTCCAACAGATGCGTTTTGTACTCCAGTAATTTGGTGACATTTCCTGATGACTGCTTAATACAAAGGCTGTAGCTGGTTGATCCAAAGACTGCATCTGTTACCCTGCGTTGCACCATCAGGTCAGAATGGATTTCTCACTGCAGAAAGAGATACCACCGGAGAATAAATTACTCCGGTTTTAAGCCTTAACCCAAGGATAAATAATTTGCCCACGCAATGAGGGACAGAAGTTAAGGATTCTGCTTTTCTGAATATGCTGTAACGGGGGGTGGGGTGGGGTGTGGAGGGATGGGAGAGGTAATCTTCAGCATTTTCTTATCAATATTATAGTCAGCACAACAGAAAATACCTCTTGATCCTTTTCACGAACAAGATCATTCTCTTAGTCATCATCCATCCAATTTCAGTCAATTCAATCAATGGTATATAGTAAATAAATAGGATGGAAGGCCTCATCATCCTAAAGCTCCATAGTAACCACAGACAAAACCTGGCTCAAAGAGCAAGTTTCTCCTACCACGTCACTCATACCCAAAGCCATCATCTGACCTATCCTTACGCACAGCAGCACAACAGGGAAGTTGGGTGTTGAGGATTTATCCACTGTGAAGTTCTAAGTATATCATATTCTGCTCCATTGATAACTGTATTTTAAAATAAGGGGGTAGGGTGAAAGCAAAGAATCATCTCCATATCATTAAGCCTGGCAGAACTCTATCTGTTGAGAAAGGCAGAGAGCTGGAGGCTTCTCCTAAAAGGATCAACACTGTGCAGCATGGCAAAATCATCCAATTCATTTCACACAGTGTGCACACGTATTACACATGCACAGGGGATGAAGCTATTCTCTGAGTTTCCTAGGAAGAAAGGGTTGCATCTTCTCACTACTGCATCTTAACTACTGTTATGGGAGATGTGTATATAATGGGAAATCTTTTTTGCATGGTCCGTAAGTTGGCCACTCTCTCCTGATGAGACATATCTTTATAAGCAGTGAATGTTTCAGGGGGTGTTTACAGCTCTGTCCTCACAGCCGTAATGAATTATAACTTAAATTACACCAACTAATTATAAGACAGGGTGGTTTTATGCAAATTTAAAGAGATATTATCATGTCACTATTGAAATTTTAGTACCAAGCTCAAGGAAATAATTTCCACTGCAAAAACCATTTGGAAAGAGATAGGATAAGATGTACATGTATCAGCATGCCTGGCATCTCTCTAGGTTACTAAACCTTCTGCAGCAAGGGCATCTCACTTCACTAAATATTAATGCAGAATTCTGCATAATATGAGGTTACAGTTATTCAGAGGATCTCTGCACTGCAAATAAACCCAAGTATTAAAGCCTATACTATTAACTACAGATTAAGGTCAGACCCCAACAGTTGTTCCATACAGAACAACGTAACAGATAGACATTCACTGCCCGCGATGCTGATCCATTCATACGAAGCAGCTTGCAAGATCCAAGCTTTAAAAAATTAAGAACATTTATTGGCTGAACATGAATGCAATCCCGCACTCTCACAAAGAGGACCCCTGACTGCACAACTGATTTGCAGTGTGGTTTAGAAGATCTGGAAATACATCAGTTGTGCTATCTGTTCACCAACCTAGTTTCTACTCTCTGCACTCCACATTTGATGGTTCTAAAATTAACCCTACCAATCTTACCACACATTTCCTTTTGCCATCTTAAATGTCAAATGAACCATGTCTGACACTGCCCTTTTAATTATTACAACAGCTTAAAGATGAGACCACACCCATCCCCCTCCTTCAAAGCAAGGCTCAATGAAACATGGGCAGTGATAAGAATTCAAAGGTCAATATTTGCATGAGTTGAACGAAAGCCAAGAAAAAGTGAGATTTAATAAAAATTGAATTCTACAGGAAGTTCTACAATTAGTCGTCTTTTTAGTGTATTGATTTAAATTACAAAATAAGCTCCATGGATAGCGTTTAGGGCCTCATTAATAATAACTGAGCATATTTATCAATACTTCTTGCAGAAAGCTTGTTATTAATACCTGCACCAACCCGATCAGACCTACCTAATACATTAATGATATATAATGGAGTCTTCTATTCCCTTCAATCTTCAGCTATGTATTTACTTACATGATAAATACTTCAAATTACAACGTGTCCATAAACTTAAGTCCCTGCATCAATGAATTTATTCACACTATCTTCTAACATGAAGCCTCAGCCACTGTCAGTCACATTAACAGAACAATAAAATGTGGGTGATTTGGTGCCAGGATTCAGAAGTACTTCAGATGACAGCAGCACTAAAGAGCCTTGAGACCTTATATGCCCATTATGTCGCTTAACAACTGGAGCTATAGGTGCAGCACATGATTATAAATATACGTAAGAACTCAGACCCAGAAAGACATTTAAGGCACAGGCAGGAAACAAAATAATCTAAAGTCAAAGACCTACAGAAACCAGGAAAGGGATGCAATGGTGACGAAGGTTTGTCCTCCCTCTTCCCACTATAGAAATGGCTCTATTATCAAGTATTTTACAGTGTTCTCATTACATTTTCTATTTATAAAAAGAAACAGAATCCTGGACAAGGACAAGGCATATTAAGCATAAAGTCAAAGTCAGGCATTTCTGCTCCATTATATCTGTCCCAGATACTAAAGCAGTCCCAGGCTGCAGGGATATCCTGTTTGATGGACAATCAGGAGTACTCCCGAAACTAGTGGACCCTGCCTCCATGATACTTGCTCTCAAGTATTTACAGAAACTACACAAAGCATTTGCTGCCAGGAAATGGTGGTGCAGCATATACCAAATTACGAATAAAATACAAGCCTGAAATACTTGTAATATGATGTATTTATAGCCTAAAATATAAGTTCTTTATATACATATATATAAGTCCTTTGCTGTAAGGGTGGTGAGGCACTGGAATGGGTTGCTCAGGGAAGTTGTGAATGCTCCATCCCTGGCAATGTTCAAGGCCGGGTTGGACAGAGCCTTGGGTGGCATGGTTTAGTGGGAGGTGTCCCTGCCCATGGCAGGGGGTTGGAACTGGATGATCCTGGGGTCCTTTCCAACCCTAACTATTCTACGATTCTATGATTCTAAAATGAAAGTGACACCTGGCGCTGTACCAGCTTTAATAACATACAGCCAAACTCTGGTTTTGCAAAGTGTTCGAAGAAACCCAAGCTCAAGCTCAATTAGCTGAACAACCCTGACAACTAAACTGCTCCTCATTATACAGCATCAGGAAGCTGACACAAGGCTTCAGTTTTGCAGAAATCATAGAAATAAGCTTTGCTGACTTATATGTCAACAAAGGCAAACCTTGTAGGCTGTGAAACTGATGTCTCAGGCACACCTGCATATCTGAGGCAGAACAAAACACTTGAAAGTACTCCTCAGTGAAACAACTGGCAATAGCATACAGCACACCAGAGCGTAAAATCACCTAATGCGATCGCACGCTGTGCAGTTGGCATAATGACTGAATGATCTATTAGGAAACAATACCACTCCTGTGAATATGTATAAAACATATCCACCACTTGCACTTTAAAACCCTCCTCGGCATCTACATGGGTTTTCAATGCTCCTTTTAGGAGGTAAAGCAGGGATATTACTGCAAAGGCAACTCAGAAACTAACCCTGAAGAGCCTGGGTTATTTGGACCAACGTACAGGTCAGGTTTTGACAAGCAAAGAGCAAGACAAAGAAGCAAATTACCATGAAAAAAACACCACCTTTTTGCCCACTGATACACTGGGGTAAGAATGGAATTTTATTATTATTTAACTAAATGCACTTTCATTCCCCAGGATCTTAAAAGTTTCAACAGTTGTATTTGTCATGGATGTAGAATGCAAAGGAGACACCGCAAGAAATAGTTTAACCAAGCTGCACAACTAGATTTCTTGAGCCTTTATTGAGTTGTAAAGACTCACACCTGAGGATCCCTCAATAACAGCAAAAGGAATTCCAAGCAATATCCAGGCATCATAACATTTGAAAGAGAATACCCAAGAAAGTCCATTTTTCTCCCTTTTTTTCTGCAGTTTTGCAACATTTGTCTCAATTGGCCCATACACATGCAGAAGAACTGGAAAATACGCACCCTCAAGAGCGCACCTACTGCTTTCTGCTGCGTTTGCATCCACCGGTATTGAAGAGAACTTCCATTTTATAAAAATACATCCAACAGATGCAATTTGTAAAAGCTGATGACAAGGAAGAAAGATAAAACTGACACACTTGGAATGCTCTCAAATTTAATTCATTTCAAGTGAAAGTTAGCAAACAAGGTAAGAACAATCCAAACTCTGGCTCATTTTAGGGCACATCTCACATCAGCTAACCTGCCATTAAGGAAAAACTTGGAAAAATTTAGATATGCCCTTAAAAAAAAGAAATCAATTCTGCTGCATTAGTCTATTTCCATATTTATTGGAACATGATTGGGTTTTAACGCTTCCTTCGAGTCAACCAAGTTCAGGGAATTGTCAGGCTTCATCTATTCATATTATGAAAAACCGAACAGGAGAAGCTCGAGATGCCCAGAACCTGTCAGCACTGTGGTGACATCTGGCAGGATGTCACCTGCAGACACACGGAAAGTCTGCCTGGATCAAAGCTTGTAAATAGAAAGTGGAAAACTAGTTCAGCTTAGAATTAGGAGAGCAGACATTGGGTCTTCACAAAGAGAATCAGCAGATGCCATGGAAATACACACAGCAGGATGCAGAAGCAGAAAGAATGACACTGCAGAGATGGCACAGGCAATTACAAGGGGAATCATCCTCCACGGCCCAAAAGTTTGTTTCATCTCCTCTGCAGAGGGAACCGATAAGAATGCAGATCATGATTACTAACAACATTGTTTTGGGAAACAAAGAAGCCTTTAAAATCAACCCACTAAAACACTAATGTACACAACAGCGTTCCATAAAGAAAGGCGTATTTCAGTACTCTGTGCCAGAGCAGAAAGATTCACCTTTTTCTTAAGATTAATGACCAATTATCTGAGAACGAAAATACTTTGAAGCAGATTCTGGTTGATGTCCTGGTGAGTAAACCAACAAATTAAACCCAACACAGAACAGGAGTTGAAAGAAGATTAACTATTCTTTCAACTCAACCTCGTACATGAGTAATGTTTTGTTTACCGAGGAACTAAACCAGCACATTTAGCACAGAGGTCCAGTAAGAAATGCTATTAATTTTAAGTGAAAATGAAGAGTGAAATACCTGTGCTTTGAAAAGAGAGTTACATTGGGAATAAATCTGAACACTCTTCAAAACGAGAGCATCTATCTTCAGTCTGTACCCTGTAACATGTACGTTTCCTACATTTAATGGTAAAATAAGGAAGGACAGTACCTAATCCACTTTCGAGTCACTAACCTTTTTTTTAGACAATTACAAGCTTCATTTATCTATATGCAAATGCTTGAAGGTAGACAATATTAACAGCTTTATATTCAATTCTTTTGATTGAAGCTAAAGAAGCAAAAGGGGCAATTGCGGCAATTCTTGTCAAAAATTACAACTGTGGTTTCCAAACATGGGCCATTTCCTTAGCAAAAAGTAAAAAGAAAACAACTTGACCATTATTACACAAGGTAATAAAGCCTTGAATGTGTCATCCAAGCTATCTGTATGGATCACTGTCCAGTCACAGACTCTTCTGATAGCATCAAAACCTACCTATGTGGTTGTAAATGAAGAGCAAAGATTCTTCTAAATCTTGATTGGCCATCGTATAAAGACAAGTGTCAAACAGAATTTCACAGCTTCCTTTTAAAAGCTAACAAATTGAGAGTAATAATGACCAGAACTGTATTTTTAGTTTAAAAAGGACTGTTTCTGTATCAGTCTACAGAAATCTAAAATAAAAACATTTCTAAGAGGAGACAGACACGAATAGTAATTCCAGTAAGCTTTTACATTTCGAGCCACACATCCCAGCCTTCTAATAGAGCTCATCTGATGGAAAGGTTTTTATTACTAAAGACAGCAATGGCATTTGAAAACCTGCACGAAGTCATTAGAAGATATCCTGAAGAAAAGGCCTGTGTGTCTGCAGCATCTTACCATCCCAGTGAGATAAACTGAAGAAAGGAACCCAAAAATTCCATGTAAATCAAAGCATAACCACGAGATCACTGTAAGTAACAATGAAACCCACAGAAGGATACATACAGATGGGTTTGGCTGCCTGACTTAGAAGGTAACTACTCAGGAACACATTTATGGAAGGCAGTGCTCACACATAGCTGCAACTGGGAAATTAACAGTGGATAACCAACTCCCCAGCACTCCCAGCCTCGAGTCTTCAACAAGCACTGCTGAAATCAGTTTGAATTATAATGTTCAGCATCTACAAGAACTTAAAAACACTTAAAGAGTAATTCCTGTTATTAATTATACACAAGAGACTCCTTTGCTCTTAGACTTCCAGGTTTTCTACCGCAGATGTAAAAGCTAAGGAAATGAACCCAAAATATTTAAGCAACTTATTTTTTTACCTTTCACCCTGAAGAGAAACAAGCCACAGAGATAAGCATAAAAGAAATAATTATCAGCACATCCCAGCAGGAAAATCTGTGTCCTTTATCCTTCTGCAACTTTCTTTCCAACATTTCATTAAATTCCACTCATGGCATAAATCACATCCACAGAAATCTTGTATACAATTAACACCATATGTGCCTGCATATCAGCAGCTGATGTGCAGCATTGCACCAAAGCAGAGGGGAAAAGAAAGAATATGCCAAACTTTATCTCACCCAGGACTCACACTGGTTTATCTGTCAACTCGGAATGTGCTGTCACTCCCACATGTTTAATTAGAAGCTGAAAAGCTTCACAGAACTACATCCAGGGCACTGGAACAGTCAGTTTCTTTTAACTGGAACACACTGCTGGGATGTCTGACTGACTTCCAGTAAACAAAACAAAACTTAACACGTTCTAAGTGTGGGAAGGGTGAAGATGGTTTTGTCCTTGAATCTGAATATAAGAAAAAGCCAATAAACTTTTGCTGCAAGATTTATTTCTATTCCAGCTTTGATAAGCACAATATCAACCAGGAAATTTTCTAGAGAAACCGAAGTACAATGGCATACTATTGTACTGTCATGCTCTATGTTGAGTGAATTGTGCATTGTGCAGCTAGAGCCACAGAATCACTTCGGTTGGAAAAGACCTTTAAGATCACTGAGCCCAACTGAACCCAGCACTGCCAAGCCCATCACTAAACCATGTCCCTAAGCACCACATCTAATAAGTCTTAAATACCTCCAGGGCTGGTGACTCATCCCTGTCTGAGGGATAGAAATTTTTTGTGATGCACATCACTGTAGTAACAGAAAATCCTCACCATCATCCTCCCTCTTTGGACAAGGACATCTTTTTATCCTTTCTATATGCAATAATGTCAGAAACAACATATCACCTTCCCTGCACAGAAGGCAATTACTGACAGCATAACCTGAACATCCACATCATCAGGTAATGCTCCAACACACCGGTTGTGTGAAGAAAGTGTTAAGAACCCATGCAGCCCACATTTCAGGGTCTTTCTGTTTGATGAGCCGCAGCATCACCCCTGAACCAAAGGTCACTGTGCTGATCTAACTCAGCAATGCCTGGTACGAGCCAAAGGAATCCACTCTGCATGCTCCACAACCACCCAGCAACGCAAACCAAAGCACTATGAAAGCAGGGATGCCTGGGACACACGTTCCAAAGGGGTTTCCTGGTCTGAACCAATAACTAAATTGGCACTCATTAAGACTCGGGAGTTTTCACCCGTATCAGTGCGGTTCTCAGTACAAACTAAGTAATTTTTCCAAGATTTCCGAGTTCAACTGCAGGGATAGGAACAGAATCTCAACTTACTATCAGGCAATTAACAGGACCATATTTCCTCATAACTATGGGACATATGTTGCAAAGGGAAGGAAAGGGACAGCGAAGGAGGGGAGGAACAAATAAACAAAAGCTGACAAGACAAACACACAACAAGCATCTTATCTGCAGGGGTTTAATCTGCATGTCAGATTATATGCAGATCATTAAAAGTTTATTGAGGAGTCCACAGATTAGGCTGAGGGCAAAAGGCCAATGAAGAGGAATCACGGAAACTGTCTGTGTACACATAGAATATATGAGCCCAGATGGGGGTTTTGTTTTCTTTCTAGTACAGATACCTCCAACTCGTATGCAGGAACATGTATTAATGAGTCAGCTGCTTTAAGTGTATCCACACAACGTTTCCATTTCAAAAGCTGATGGTTCAGTTACACAGTAAGCATCAAGAGTCACAGATATGTAACTTCCAAGGAATTCATTTCTCGGGCTTTTAGAAACATTAATGTAAACTGTAACCCATGACCAAGAAGTAATATAAAAAGCACAAAGAAAAACGCATACATTGTTCACGCTGCGGTCTGTAATATCCGATCTCGCCACAAAAATTATAATGATACAAGAGAGGAAGCTCTGGCATGCAGAGGGGAACTCACTTTCTATCTTATCCACCCTTTGGCAATAACATTTCCAACAAAGGGAGACAGAAAATCTTTTTATGAGAAGCAATGTAATGCATTTTTCTTTATTAGTTTTTTGGGGGTACAAAGGAGGGTGAAGATAGGAAAATGAACAAGAAGCCGTTGGTAGCAGAACAACTATCAGGATGGAAAACCAAGAATTAATTCTTGATCCATACACAAGAAAGAATTAAGGGTGCTGTTGCTTCTATAAACATATTAGAACTGGGAGTTAATAAAAGCTGCACATTGCAAGCAGGCCACAAGTGTTCAGAGGGTTCACTGGTTCAAATCTTCAGATCACGGATACAGCAAAACAAATCAGCTTTTTCTGACCACCTCCCTAAAGAGAACTCCAACACAGCATTTTAAATGAAAATACATGATTTAAAAAGGAGGCAGCATCAGTGGGCTCTTTGGTCTTTTCACTGTAGAACAGAAGATAAGAACTAGCACATAAAAGGTAACACTGAAGAAGTGATGGAGTGCTGCTTTATTGTGCCATTGTTATGATATCTGCAATGATGGCATAAAAACTACACTCCAGCGATTTCCAGTTTCAGTGAAGGGGTTACTGGGGATGCCCAACTAGCACAGAACCAGCAGCATCAGGAAGTGCCACTGGAGTGACACAAGCTATTCTGAAAAACTCATGTCAACCTAGGATAAAATCCAACATATAGCAAAAAAATAGCCTGAGAAGAAATTGAGGGAAGACAGACAGGGGAAAAGTGGAAAGAACAATGGCTGCACAGATTAACTGAACATAGTAACCTGCTTTAATTGATTTTTAGGTTTTATTTATGTTAAGTAGAAAACAAATGTGAAACACTTCCCTAGCTAGTGCTGATCCTCAAGCCAAGGATCTCCTTTATCCACTTCTGCAGACCCTGCGGAAACCATGTGAAAGAGGGAAAACTTGCAGTTAACTACAGACTTTGGCCTGGAGTTGATCACATTTATCCTACTGTACCCAAAAATATGTTCACCGCAAGGAACTCACAGAGCCTTCGGTGCTGAACTTAAAACAACCCCTAAACACATGTAAATACACATTCTTCAACACACATTCTTCACGTCTTGGTGAACCACTATTGGTCATGCTCTATTCACCAGGAAAGCTTTTCTCACAAATCAAACAAAAAACAAATACACGGTACACTTGGAGTATTAAGAAATGGTACCAAATGAATGACAAAGCCAAAACCAAACTGAAAAGCTTCCTTAATTTGAAGGCTGCTTTCTTAAAAGAGGAGCGTTCGTACTGCAGCAGATTGAAAATGTTTTGTTATTCCATTTCTCACATTCTTCTTGTGGTCTTTCCAGGTGCACATCAGAGAAAAGCTTTCAGCACTGCACCAGCCTGCTGTCCTGCTCGACAACGTAAGAAAACAAGACAAAGCTGCAGCTCCCTGAACTAATTTTACCATCATGTTTTCACTACCACAAAGAGAGTCAACAGAAAACAGCAAAACCAGAACTCCTGCTTCAAAAGCACTGTATTTTAGAATAGTTCATGTCTGTGTAACTCAACAGTAAAACACAAATATCCAACAGCTACATGCAGGAGACAGTAAAAAATATATTGCTGAGGAGAAGGTTAATCCAGCTGAACTCCTTTAGTTTCACTCTCAGATTCATACATTAGTACAGACAGGCCCAGACTTCTCCCTCTGCTAGATTTTAACCCCAAGCCCTCTCTCTGAAAAACTCATTTCTGGTAACGCAGCAGAATTCTGCAGCCTCTCCATCAAATAACGTATCACAACTCACACTTGTAAGCCTAACTTGCCATTCTGAGTAATTATTTGGTAGTATATACAGTAGGAAGCCACTTTACAATACATGCATTAAGAGTGACTGACTACTTAGGATGTGGACCGTCTCTTGCTAAGCATTTGCATAGTAATAATGCAACTGCACCCTGAACCTCTGCTGCATCAAGGGCATTTAAAGTCATGCCAAAATGAATTTGACCTTCGCAAATTCATAGGGATCCCATAAAAATAAGGGGAGGGAATTCCGCAAAGCCCTTTTAACAAATAAATGACACTATTTCTCTTCAATTCTGAATGAAATTATTTCTGAATTCATTGAGTTATTTCAATGAGAAATAACTCATTTAAATGGGTTCATGTAATGCTGAACCTGAACTTTACAGCAGAAACACAGGCATTAAAATTAGAAAACAAAAATGATTACATGAAACTGAAAACACGTTCCAAAGCTCAAAAGCAAGTCCAATGAGGAAAGGTATCAATGGTCAAAAGTAGATCATTACAATACAGCATTACACTTTTATTTTAAAAGAATTTAAACATAAAATAATGCTCTTCTTTTGAGGGCATCTCTTAAAAATAAAACTAGAACAGCATTTTATATGACACCTTTAAAGGAAGCTTTAAAAATACAGAGAATACTGTATAGGCTGCAGAGTTGAACAGTGCAGAAACACTCAGGACTTCCGTTTAACTGCAGAATCACTAACACAAATATTCATGGAATAATTGCAGTTTCTTAGAGTTGAAGCATCATTTGAGTTTGCTGCATTAGCACTAAGGACCATTCCTCTTCCCTTTGGTAACAAAGGCCAGAGGACCTTAAAACAACTTCGGAAATAATAAAACCACCCCACTCTGAAACCTGCCTGACACCAAGTTTCTGCCTAGCAGGAGATTTTACAACACCTTGAAAAGAGAGCTAAACCAGCTTCTTATAATGGAAATTCTGACAGATCAAGAGCCACAGCAAGAGCTGACACTGTAACAGTCTTTCCTTCCCTTCAGGTCATACTGAAATCGTCAGTTGCCATTCTTCTCTGTAAAGACAAGTTGCTTAATTACAGAAACGAGAGGTTTTGCAACCTACCTCCTGGTTTCACACTTAAATTCTTTCTGTTCTCACTAATTGTGATCACTAATTTGTCTTTCCAGCTTCAGCTGGTGGCTTTTTAGGTGGAAGCTTCAGGAAGCTGAACTGCAGAAAACGTGATTCAACTATTTAACTTTATCACAAAAGTTTCATTTTTCAAATGCACTGTCCCAAGAGCATTAACTCTGATTTGATCACAATCCAATCTAATGAACAATGGCAACAATCCCCCTACTTCAACTTATTAGTGCACCAACACTAACTTGCTACAAGCTACCTAAAATTCAAGTATTGCTTAAGAGATTTTTGCCTGTGTAAGGAAACAGGCAAGAACAAGTCTCCATCAAAGAGGAACAGCAGAATCTTGGTCTGATGCAGACAAAAGTCAGGTTTGAACACATTTAGATTCCTAGAAAGTTATCACTTCTGAAGCATTTAAATATAAACCAAGCTGCTCTACTGCTTTTACTCTGGGCTATGTTCATGCATGTTTTTGGAGAGAAAATGAGACTGAACTCAAATTTTCAGCTACCTTCATAAAGGTTAGTCCTTATCATACAAAATCATTTGTGGCTAACTAGAATGACACCGGTAGAAGGGATTCTGTCCACAGAATCCAAAACACTGGAAATGAATTGCCATACCCATTTGGATCACATGCAATCTGAGGCTCTAGCTGCATGGCTGGAAGACAGTAGGAAGCCAACAGTGTGCGAACTGCAAGACTCGAGATAGATAATGCATAATTTAAAAGCAGCTCCAATTATCTTCTTTATACCAACGGAAATCTGTAATAAACATCTAAATAATTTCTGAAGCCAGAACCACTGAGCCAGCCTGAATGGGATTTAGGAAGTGTCATTTCATTAGCAACCAAGGACTACAGACTGATCTATACCACTGCTCTACATGCGGTAGGTAGCAAAAAACTGAAGGATAGCTACAGAACTTAGCATTACACTTATTGTGACACGGAGGAAGTTGTAAAAGATTCATGGTAAAACCCTGGTTGCATGCTTACCTTCATAAGGAGTGCAGTGTTTTCACTCCATGTGTGTGTCTGCAAGTTTCTACTTGCCGAAAGAAAAACATTCATTGCAACACCTTCAAAAGGCAACATTCTTTGACATTCAGTTTCTCAGTGGTATAATTGCAAGAAGAACCAACTAACATCAATTTTCACAAAAATACCACAGAATCCATCATTTCTCTAAGTAAAAGCAACATACAGGATAGTCAAATATGCTCTGAAGCATTAGCATATAACCATTAAGAAGGTAATGAACTAACAACCCAAAGGCTTGCTAATGAGTGCCCAAGGTACATCTGCAGGTGAAATGAGAGGGAAGAAAATGGGGGAAGAGAACAACAAAAAGCCTCATCCTTTAGTAATCATACAACATAGGAAAATAACAAGAGTTGGGTGCGGTGATTAAACGCTAAACAACAGTAAGAATTTACTGAAACCACAGGTATGTGTGAACGCAGCACATCACGCTCTGGCTTTCATGCACGCAGTTATCCTCCACTACAGCAGCTTTCAATTTCCCAAGGTTAGCAGAATTTATTAAACTGGTGATTCTGTACAAGTGGATTTTTTTGTAATTGAGTATTACGTAAGGCACAGAAATGCTGCTTGTCCTAAAATGGGAGTTCAAACCAAAGGTCCTCCTAAACATTCAGCGAATCAACATTAAAAACGGGGAGTTTGGGTTATGAAAAGAAGCCATATGACTAAAAAGTGAATCCATTTTCCAAGACGCCCACACAGACAAGAGCTTCTGATGTGAAAAATGGTCTCTGCAAAAAGCTCAATTGCACAGATTATTTTCATGAGGAGACAGAATCTGCACCACATGCAGATTATACGACTTTTACTGTGACGAGGTTTAAAACCCCCACATTATTCTGCGTTATTACAGTATGAACAATAACTTGATCAACGTATACGAGATAAATGCCAATAGTTGTTTAACTCAATAATCATCTTCCTTTCACATTTACACAGCGGAGATGCTTGCTTGATTTTTCCAGGCTAGCTTTGGCTACCTTCAAAACAAGGTATAACAATGTGCGCTAGACAACAACGATTTTGTGGCTTACCTTGGCACTGAAATCCTTGTTTCCCAAATCCCCTGTACAAAACAAGGAAAACAGAAAAGTCTTAGTATGTTTAGTTACAATTTCTTCTCAATGATCTGTAACAACATGCAAACAGCTTCATATTCAATTACTTCACATTTTGCTAAGACAGCAACAGATCTGGAAACCTACAACACACAGCAGCCCACCCATTTCAGAGCACAGAACAAGAGCTGTCACCAGCTCTGCAATTTCAGCTGCTGGCAACTACTTTTTTTATTATTATTATTTTACAAGCTATTTTGGATCTACAATTATAATCATCTGTGATTGCTGCATAATATTTCAACTCATTCCATGCCACACGTATACTTAACAGCAATGCAAAACATTCCGAGTTCTAAGAAAGGCATATGCAACGCAGCAGACTTAGTTTTTCAGCCAGATTTGGGGACTGCATGCCAATGGTGTTACATGCCTTGCCTCAGCGCCATACCAGTTGTTTGCTGTGTGGCAAGGATTTGCTTGTTTCAATATAAACGAAGAGAGGACAGGCCCAGTGGTTTCACACTGATTATCCTTCCAGCTTCCTTGTCTCATTTCCATAACAAAATACAAATGTACATGTGATACTACACCAATGAAGCCAGTGACACACAAGCCTTGTATGTGGTATCCAGAGTTCCAACACATTATACCCCTGGCAAGTTGCACTGTTGTTGGGTTAAGTATTCGGCATTCTCTTTCCACAAGAATAAATATTTTGAGTATCCTCCCTATTGAACATTTCTCTGCATTTTCCCCTCTTTGTGGGATATTTTTCATCTGGAGAGCTGGAACTACTTAAACTCAAAGGCAAATGAGCAAGAGGCAGGGGCTGGAAGCGCCAGCCAGTAGGCTGTATGCAATTAACAGCATGAAGTTTAATTATCAACTGGGGAAATTGCTTTTTAAAAAATCCTCTCCATGATTTTCCCACTTTTTGTTTATTTACTTCAGGCAAAAGCTGAAATAACACAGTTTTGAGCACCTCCATGAATTTCTACACGAAAGTCTCTATGTGCTAGAAGTAGGCCAGATCATTGAATGATCTGGGTTGGAAAGGACCTTAAAGCTCCTCCAGTTCCAACCCCTGCCATGGGCAGGGACACCTTCCATAGAGCAGCTTGCTCCAAGCCCCTGTGTCCAACCTGGCCTTGAACACTGCCAGGGATGGAGCAGCCACAGCTTCTCTGGGCACCCTGTGCCAGCGCCTCAGCACCCTCACAGGGAAGAGCTTCTTCCTTATATTTAATGTAAATCTACTCTCTTTCAGCTTAAATCCATTCCCCCTTGTTCTATCACTACACACCCTTGTGAAAAACCCTACCTGGAAAAGTCCTAATCTAAGAAAACCAGAAGAAAAGTAGATGAGTTTGTTTACTTGGCAGCACCCACGACTGTACCATACCGGTGCTCTGCTGCTGTTATCTCTTGTCTTCACAAAAGTAAGCAGCACACACTGGAAGTGTGCAAATGTAACTGCAGGAAAGCTGACAGCAGGACTAAGAACATGAAACAGACTTTAGATAAATGTGCATCCTTTTAAACAGACTTATTTGCAAAGACCATTCCTGTATTATCTGCTCTGCAAGCTGAGCCATCCTTCAGGGTCTGACCTGAATTCATACGCTGCAGTCCACCCCCTGATCACTTACAGTGTATTTTAAGGAAGAGGCCTTTATAAAACATCAGCATTTCAGGAACAAAGAGAAAAGGTGTTTAAGGAGATAAGGAGGAACTGAACTATTTTGGTAAATCTCACCCAGTCTAATGTAATCTAAGAAAGAGAATCTATTTGCACAGTTCACTGAAAGGCTGTATTTACTATTCTTTATACCTTAAAGCATATGTTAATTGCCACATGTCGTGCTGGAAATAGATGAAGCACTTTTTATGGTGTATGATGCTTATTCAGGAGTTGCGCATCTCCAAATGAGGAAACGAAAACAGAAGTTTGAGTTGTCAGATGCTGATCGGATGAATGCCAAGAGCTTCCTTAGACTCACTAGCAAGACAGGACAGGAGAGCAGAGCCACTCTGCCCACCACCAGTGACAGGACACCCTCTCACCTCCAAATCCATCCCGTCATCTCATGATTCCACTTCCTTTTTTGATTGTGCTACTTATGAGCACACACTCTGACAATAAGCCTGCAGCAGGTTCACACCTCTCAGTTCATCCTGGTTTAGATTAACTTTGAAGCAGTTTCTAAAGGTCTCTCACTTTTACAGTACCAAACGTTGGTATTTTTCTTTTTAAAATAGGAAAAAATAATAAAGAGAAAACAAGAAGTTGTCTTGTTTCTTCTTTTTCCCTACCATCTCAATTTCCTCCCTTACTCTGCAGACAGACAGATTTCAATCACTTCTGGAGTAATCATTTCAGCATGCAAACGGAGGGACACTCAATAAGGAAGGCAAAGGTCTGTGTCCAGACACATTAACACATGCGACAAGGGCAAGACACCTGCGACAGACACAGGGCCAGCCGGGTGCAGACCCCTCGAGAACCTTCACAACTTTGTCTGAAATAAATCACAGCTCGTTTTCAGCTCAGAAACCTTCAGCAAGAGCTTCAGCAGCAGAGCAGGGCTGGAGCTGAGCCACAGCTCGGGTAAAGGTGAGGAAGTACGGGCTGTTTATGTCGCACCCCAGCTGAATGTACCAACACTCACCGAAACACAAGGGCACACGCCCGCTCCTCCTGCCCCACGGCCGAGGAGGGCGGCTCGGCCTGCTCCGGGGAGACAGTCCTGCCCAGAGAGGGCACGGCACCAACCGAGAGGTGTATCTGTTCCCTAACAGCTTAGTAATAAGGGTGTTGGTAGGAAGTTTTCCTCCCCTCTCTTCTAGAACAAAACCTCCTCCCTTTACTAAACACTGTAATATAGCAACAGTGTCCCAGTGCCTTCCCGATCTCCCTGCCCTCCCCTCTGCAGCAGGAGGAAATAAAGCCGGTACTGATCTCAAAGTTAAAGGCAGCGCTGCAGAAGTTGTGCCACACAGCAACACCCACAGCCTGAAACAGAAAACCCTCCGTTCCCACCGCGGCAGCTGTAGCGCTGGCGGAGCTCCCCTCCGCTACCGGGAGGCGGGCACCGGGACGGGGCTTCGCGGGGGAAGCCGAACAGAACCCGGGTCCGGAGGGTGGGACACAACAGGCACAGGAATACCCGTCTGGGCTATTTGGGGAGCGATGTCTCCAACGCGGGTCCTCACACCCCGCGGATCCCTGCGGCACCGGCGCTGCCCCGGCGAGGTAGGGGGCTCCCCGAAACACGGGTGGCCCCTCGAAGGATGCGATAGAACCGGGGGGCAGAGAGGAGATACGGTTGCGCCTCGCTGGGGCTCACCTGCCCGCCCCGGGGGAGCAGCGGTGGCAGCGGGAGGGGAACGGAGGGACGGGCGGTCACCGGGACCCGGGCACGGCTGCTGCCTCCGCCGGGGGAATCCCCTGGAGCTGCGGGGCCCGTGCGGAGGAGCGGGAAGGGGTCGCTCACCAGATGAAGTCGGTGCAGTGGCTGCAGAACGTGGGCTGCTTGAAGAAGCGCGCGATGAATTTGTGCTCCTTCACCTCGTGCACATTCTTCTGTCTCAGGGCTCCCTTGCGAGCGAAGCGCCGCGCCGCGTCCGGGGCCGCGCCGGGCTCGGAGCCCGGGAACACGTCGGCCATAGCGCCCTCCTCTCC
>JANRGW010004818.1:0-13440 GCA_024733675.1 Psilopsiagon aymara | reverse complement strand
AGCCTTGGGTGACATGGTTTAGTGTGAGGTGTCCCTGCCCATGGCAAGGGGGTTGGAACTGGATGATCTTAAGGTCCTTTCCAACCCTAACTATTCTATGATTCTACGATTCTATATTTCAAAGTAAAATGTTCTGCCTTTCTAGGACCACATATAAAGTCGCGTTCCCATGTTCAGACTCACCAGTAGGAGACATATGGACCTACTAATGCAAGTCTAGTGGAGGACCACCATGACTGAGGATGAGGACACATAGCATGATGAAGTCCTGAGAGAGCTGGGTTCATTTAAACTTAAGAGGAAAAGGCCAAAGGAGGATTTCATTATTGTCTTTAACTACCTAATGGGTGTCTATAGAGATGACAGAGCAGAACTCTTCTCCAGTGTCCAGGTGGAAGGGCAAGAGTCAATGGCACAAGTTGCAGGAAGAAAAATCTCAGTTGGGTACAAGGGAAAAAAAAAATCCCCAAAAAAATGGTCATTAAAGAGGGTCTCTGAGAGGCTGCGAAATCTCCAGTCTTGGAGACACTCAACCCTCAACAGAACAGGGCTGTGAGACACTTGACCTTCTTTGAGTGGGGACTGTATTAGATGACTTTCATATTGATTCCAACCTATGAGTCTATGAAAATCTAGTACTCCTAAAAAAGATATATGAATTTAACATAATGTCTGTGAAACCTTAACATAGCCAGATGATGTAGAAGTATTATTGCAGCCCTGCCAGTTATTATAGAAGAAATCTGTGCAACAGTCTGCAACAAACCTGAGCCTCTCTCATCTTCAGACCCAAGAGAACATTTTCACCTTTTCAAATTGTCTCTGAATTGTTTCTTTGGGGCAGTTAACAAAATGCCCATTTCAGAAACTTAGTTTGTGTCTATATTCTTAAAGAATATTTGTAGTACACAAAGAAAAGCTTGATAAGGGAATCTCTGGATATTCCAAAGGCAGAGTTTGAAGAAAGGTTGCTGAAGGGATAAAGGAAAGTTCAGAATCTGTTTCTGAAACCAGCAGTAAGTCACCTACTTGTTATCTGAAATAAGGCAAATACGTATTATAGTACCATCTGTGAATAAAGGGTATTGTATGGTGAAACTGGAATTTTCTCATGTAATTTTTGAATTACCTTTTATAATGAAGAGATTGCAGATGTTGAAAGATTCAGACTGCCCGACGTATCTATTCATTGTGCAGCAAAAAGGAATCAAGACTACCCTTTTCTGATTATACCTTTTGGAATAGATGTAGCCAGAAGAATTAGACTGTATAATGAGGGATCACTGTGTTCTGAATATGTGATTTCAAACATCGCCTAGGGAAGGGCAACATAGTGAGAAGCTACAAGAAAAGGCACTTTAGAAGTCTGCCTCTTGAGGAATTTTAGACTGTGGATATTAAACTGCCATAAAAACACCACTCCGCACACGAGAAAATATCTGTGTGAAAGCAACCAGGTTAAAAGGCTTCATTGCAAATGGAACAGACCCCAGTACCAACCATGAGTGTGTACTGGCATATCTGCATTATGGAGTTTCTGGGAATAAGTGTCTCCTCTTACACATTCATTCACATACACTCACATGCATAATAATCTTCAGAAGCAAACAGATGCCCCATGGATCACTGCTGATGCTTCAATAATTTGCCACTGAATTCAATTCTACCACCCCTGCTTTTTGTGAGGCAATTTCCAGAGTGACTATACTTGGGGATGATTTATGCATGAGCTGGCTGGCTGTAACATCTAGCAGATTTCAGTACAATCAATCCTGCAGTTCATGTCTCGCTATTAAGTTAATTTCTCTGCTCTCAAAAAATGAATTCCCAAATGTGTACTGTAAGCATTTTCTCATGGATGTATTATTTCTGTCTTGAGGCTTCTTACCAAAAATAGAAAAAAGGAGCAGCTGAAGGCTCAGCCAGTTGTTTTCTATCTTCACGATCTGGTCAAAGAGTATGGCTGAGTGTATATATGCTTCTCTTAGCACATATAGTTGAGTTTTCAATAAGCATCCATGAACTAATGTGTGTATTTCTTTTTTTCTGTACTACAAAAGGGAATAAGATTGTCCTTAGAGTATAGCTTCCATTAACCCGTAGATATTCTTCAGTGAAAGGAAGTGTAAGGGCAGGAAGGGAATTGATCATGGGTTTTTTCTGAAGCTTTGCAGTATCTTTGAAAACCAGCAGAATTTTCCCACTTTTAGTGTAGGATGATTTGTAAAAGAATCTACTGAAGTAGCAGCATTTGCAGCATAGGAAAGTACAGGGCAGGGGAGAATCTGGACGGAGTCTGAGGTGTTCACATCAGGTGGTGTATGACATCCACCAGTAAGCCCTTTTATCATCAGACCAAAGTACTAAAATTTCTGAAAGCACACGAAAAAGAACATTGAGAAACAACTGTTCCAGGTCAGAATGCGATAAGAGAAGACCCAGAACAGAAATGAAAGTATCCACCACTGAATAAAACAACAGAAGCTAAAGCTAGAAAAATGTAAAACAAAACAGAATGCTTACTGTTGCGGTATATTAGCCACTAGAAAAGCCTACTGGGAGTTGTGAGGGAGCTCTCTCCTTGACATTTTTAAAGTTGAAGTTGGTTTTGTTCCCAAAAATGTGCTTGGCTTCAGAGAAATGGCCACATTCTGTGGAAAGACACTTCATTAGGGTCTGTAGTGATAGGAAAAGGGGTAGCAGGTTCAAACTTAAACAGGGGAAGTTTAGATTGGATATAAGGAGGAAGTTCTTTACTGTGAGGGTGGTGAGGCACTGGAATGGGTTGCCCAGGGAAGTTATGAATGCTCCATCCCTGGTGGTGTTCAAAGTCAGGTTGGACAGAGCCTTGGTTGGCATGGTTTAGTGTGAGGTGTCCCTGCCCATGGCAGAGGGGTTGGAACTGGATTATCTTGAGGTCCTTCCCAACCCTGACTATTCTATGATGCTATAAGTGGTTCCCAGAAAAGCAAAACATGAAAAATTCTGTTTCCATTTTGTTGGTGTAGCTTCCTGACCTCTGAAGCAGAAAGAGCAGAGCAGGCTTTCAAGGAAAGGGCAAACTCTGCATATAATCTGTGATAAAAATGTGAAAGCTGTCGGCCTTGTCCTGTTGAACTAGGCTAAAAATATACAAATGCTAACCTCTAATATTAAGGTATCATGCATGGAACAAATAAGAAGCTAATTACATTCTCTTCCCTATATTACCTCTTCAACTCGTTTTTCTTCATTGTTCTTTTAGGAATTATACTCTCAGTCCTATGATGCAGTTGGTGTGATGTTTGCTTCTATTCCTGGATTTGCTGACTTTTACTCCCAGACTGAGATGAATAACCAAGGAGTAGAATGCCTGCGTTTGCTGAATGAAATCATTGCAGACTTTGATGAGGTAATACCAGCTACTAGAGAAAATCTTATATTGCTTAAATGATGAGCTCCCAAATTATAAATATGTCATCCTAAATTATCAAATTTAGTAACTCTTCTGCTTCCAATGAATGTCAGATATTTTTAGTCCATTTATAACTATTTAACTTTTTTGCACTTAGTCTTGTCAAACTTTGGTCCTAATGACCTAGTAAATAGAGACTGAAGTCAATAGTTAGTTAAGTGTAAACACATACAAATAAAAGCACACTGCTCTAATGTAACTAGAAATAGAATATGTCTTAGTTCTGAAGAAAGGAGGTTGAAGATATTTGCAACAGTTCTGGAAAGTAGTGGTCTAAAAATGCAAACAGATAAAAAAACTTGTTTTGGAAAGCACTGGTTGAATGGACTCAAAGAATGCAAAAGGTAAAAGAGTGTCAAGTTAAATGTGAAGCATGCAGCTCAGAAGCAAATGCTGGGTAGAGGGTAAAAGGTGGTGACATATTAACTGAGGTGACTTTTCTCGTCAGATATGTTATACAGAGATAAATGACATAAAGCTGTTTGCTTTACTGAGGAATTCAGAGGTGAAGGGAGATTTAGGAAAGGACGTCCCTTTAAGAAAGGGAGCAGAGGAGGGGTATGATAAATAGGAGAAAGGAAGTCAGATCCTCAATGTAGCTGTTGCCAGGGGAAAGCAAGGAAAACCTGGAAAGTGAAGAGGAAATCAGCAGCAAGTTACATATTTGGTACTGCATCTCTGCCAGCTAGTTGGTAAGGAAGTTTAAACAGGT
Organism: Psilopsiagon aymara; assembly: GCA_024733675.1. Lineage (NCBI taxonomy): Eukaryota > Metazoa > Chordata > Aves > Psittaciformes > Psittacidae > Psilopsiagon > Psilopsiagon aymara. The sequence continues at coordinate 9,274 of JANRGW010004818.1, read as the reverse complement.
CGTATCATGTCCTGCAATGAGCCTAAGAGGAATTAAAAAAGGGGACATAACCTATATGCTGCAGCAGTTTTCGGGAGGGTGTAGCCCTGTTGAGCTCCCCAAGTGGTAGAAGTGAAATCTGAGCCATCCCTACTTAGTGAGATTGGATCTGTTTGCCAGACTGGAATGGTGCAGAAAGAAAAGAGGAGAGGAAAGGGGGAGGTAGCACTGGTATCACTGGTCTGTGACTCCAGTTTTGTAAGGGTTATTTAAAAAGAAAATGCAAAAAGACATCCTTTTCAGAATTCTGTTGAGCAAGGCAAGATTAGTACTAAACTGGACAACAGGGGAGAGGGCACATGGATAGCACAAAATCATTGAGAAACTGTAAAAAATCCTACCCAATAAGCCATGTTCTGTTTAATCTCTGTTTATCCCAAGGAATTTTTGAATTCAGTTTTGTGTTGTGATAGAGTATCAACTGGAGAATGGATGAGTGTATCCTCAGCTTATAATTAAGATGCAATTCAGGAAAACAGAATTTGTTCCCTCAAAAGGAGCTAGATCTGGATCTCACATCCCACATGGACTATGTAACCGTGGAGCAATTGTTTTAAAGAGAGAAAGGGAAAAACTGCACTTAGGTTGTGATTTGTAAAAAAAAAGAACATCTTTTACCACTTTGGCTCACAAATTAAAAAGTATCATCAGAATGCAAAAGGTCGAGTTTCTGAAAGAAGACAAGAAGGCATACTTAATCTTCTCATCTTTCAATTTAATCTGGATCAGGATTCTGACCATAGATAAAATACAGAAAACTTTTTCCAGAAAACTAAAGCATTGGCAGAGTTCAGACCTCTCCAGGGTTTAGAATACGACAGAATTAAGATTTGAGAATCAGTGTCTCTTTTATTATCATTATTTATTTAGTTTTACCTCAGTCCTACTTTAAACAGTCCTACTTTAAAAGATTTCTTCGGAAATCTAGCCTAGAGGTTTTCTGGTTGGTTGGTTTTTTGTGCTTTAAAGAGCAATTATCTCCAAGGGCCTCAGAGAACTGTACTGGAAGAAAAGATTAAAGTGGAAGGCATACGACTGAGAAAAAGAGATTAGGGAAGAAACCCTTATTCTTTATTTTAATTATTATTCCATCTTATGCAGCAAGTATCTAAGGCCTCTCACAGGTTTTGAAGCATTTATTTTCAATTTTCTCCCCTGGTGGAAGTTATGTTAAATTCATTTCATAATTGTAAAAGAAAGGCACAAAGGGGTTATCTCATTTCCTGCCTTTTTATTAAAAACAAAGAGACCTATTCCCATGCCAGAACGTAAATCCTAAGTATGAACCCAGATCAGGGTGTTTACTGCACCTTCATCCTTCTTCATCCTGGGCAGTTTGCATGGGGAATGTTTATAGACTAGCAGCTCATAAATACTGGACCAGGGTTAAGGTAACATATAGTTGATCAGCTACTAAAATTACTAGTGAGAAACAGAGGAATTCACGGGGATTCATCCCTGTGCATTTTAATAGAGAACAGAACTACTCCCCTGTGGGAAGAGCTCCATCACTTGCTAAGCTCCTGCACTGCTTTCCCTATAGGTATAAATACCTGCTTCTTAACCCTGAGATCTTGCACAGCTGTCAGCATGCTTCTTGATTAATAGTTTTGTTTTTCTTTCCAGATCTGATTAAAATTATTAAGGCTCAAACTTAACGTGAAGCTTATTGCTATGAATTAATTTAAGATATTTTGTCATGCCATGTACATGCAATCTTCACAACAAAATTCCTTTGCTGTTGTGGCGATTACTGAAGACAAGGTTTTCAACAAAAGCCTAGCACAGTATTACATTCAAGCCCCTAACATGTGCTCTGTAATTAATAAAGGTCCTAATTTTGGACCTTATTATGTCTCAGACATATTTAGTTGAATAATAGATATGCTCTTGCTACAGATAGTAAATGAAATTGCATGATCCCCTGCTGACTGCTAACCTACGTCCAGATTGGACATGCCATTAGTTTATTCTGTCTAAGCAAACTCAAAGGTAAAATGTTAGAGAGGCAAAGTCAGTTAAACAGAAAGTAGTGAATGGTGAAATAGATCCTGCCACCAGAAACTTCATGGGGTAGAAGGCCACGATGGACTCAGGCTGTGATTGGGTCTTTCTTAAGGAGCTGTGAGAACCTGGAGCAAAAGTTGGCCTTGGGGAGCAGGTGACTGACTCAAAGCGCAGCGTTACTCGGAGCTTTTGTCTGAGTTTATTTTGTTTTCTCCGATGGCTCACAAATCTGGTTTTTACACTGACAAAATGATTTTTTTAATTTAATTTGACATATAGCATCATTTTAGACTACAGTTATAGATAATTTCTTATTTTGTCACGTAGATGCTGACAGGAACAGTCCATTCATCAAAACTAAATATTTGCGTTGCAAATCCACTTTTATACTTACCCATTTTTTATATAACTATATTCCTGAGACATACATTCTTTGAGATGTTGCACAAAAAAAATAATATTGGAACATTTTTCCTGAAGATTATGAGTCTTTAAGGATTCTTTTTAATGTAATGTTCTTTCTAGACTTTTTAATCTATCATTTATGTATCTTAGTGATGTTACAGTTGGGATTTGTACTTTAATAAGAGCATTCTAGTTCATGGGCTCTTCTTTACCCCATTTTCTTTTTCCTGCAGTGATTTACATGATGTTTATGACAACAGATTTTAATATATTATGTTGCCACAAAGAGAGTTTTCAGCAGAATTCAGGATCCTGCTTTCAGACTTTGCTGATTACTTCTCAATTGTGTGCCATGTCATGAAACATTCTCTTTTGTACTACTTTGTACATGTTTCATTGTATGCGTATATCACAGGGTCTGACCTCCCTATAACCTTTGCTGTGCATGAATTATGACATCAAGCCATTAGTTGCTTTTCAGATACCAACCACATTGTAGTGTTTGAAAATGTTCTTGGACTAGCTTGTCAAATTAGCAAACCTATTTAAATACTGTAGCAAACAACAGCTGATTTAAGACTGACTTGGAATATCTTTTCCTAATATCAAAATCCATCATCCTGTCATACTGTGAAAAAAGTCACTGATAAATAGACCATTACCTGAAGAAGGAAAGAAGCTAACAAACAGACAAAGATAAAGCACAAAAAAAATATAGGGATTTGGAAACAAAAATGAATGAAAAAAAAAAATGTATCTCTTGAGGTTTTTTCCTCTAAATTTTCCACAGCCAGTAAGTTCATTCTTTCTTAAAAAGAGTAATTTTAGATATTTATAATGCATTTTAAATTACTGTGCTGTTTGCTTCCAGCAACCATCTGGAAATTAAAATATAGTCTGTTTTTAACCAAGACCATTTTCTCCCTTTGCCCCCACACCTGGTGCTCTCAAACTGCTCACAACAGCAGAGTTACAAAAGATTGTCTTTTTCTTTAAGAGAGCAGTTGGAAAAGCTGCTCTTGTAGGAGGAAAATGTAGATAATGGGCTTTTCTGGCAGTTTGAAGAAAAATGAGAAACAGGTCAAGGTTTTGGACTTTCCTGACTTGGAAGGGAGCTATTAACCATATGGCTTTGTATTCGCTGCTCACAATGCTATGCAGCCTCCCATTAGAGACAGATGGTGTGATAACTGTACACAAACAGCAAAGGTTCCAAGACCCTGACGCTCCAGCTGACGTATACTGTGGTTAGTTCAATGACTTGGGATATTTCATGTTACGTCTTTGGTGTGCTTCTCCCTTTGAATGAAACAATCCTTTTAGGTTTTAATTGACAGGAAACTCAAACCCACACGATGGGAAAAGGGAAGCATGACAGTGTATAAAACAGGATGAAATACTTCATTAAATTTTTTCCTGACCACAGCAAGATTTTTTTTTTTCATTCAAATCCCAACTAAGTTGAACCTTTAGAACTGAGAGTTTGAAATTCTGCTCCATGAACTTTTTTCTTTCAGTACTGCATAACCATATTGGTACCTAAATTTATGAGATACCATACTGTTTATCATGAAGCATTTGCGTATGAACATCAGCAAACACTTTTTTAAAGCCTGTGATAAGATGATTTGTACCCATATCCCACATAAAGCTCTGTTATCATTCACTGATTCATAACCTAAACTCTGCTTAGGTCTTTCAAGGACTGTAAGGCTCTGGCTTCTATTTTATGGAAAGCCCTAAGATAAACTGAATCTAGACTTGAAATAGGGACCAAACTGTCACTCCCACTCCAGTCATTGCTTTAGTCACCAGACTAAATTTATTCTTCTTCTTGCAGATTCTCAAGCTGACAAGTCCTTTATGCCTATTTAGCACCTATAGTTATCCCAAATAGATACTGGGTTTTACCACTTCCCATTGGCTCCCTGTATTTCTTGTAGAAGGGGAAAATACATAACAGAAGTGCAGACTAAAAGACTCAATTGACATACCACTGTCAGGTCTGACACTAAGTATAGGAAAGCATGGGATACAGGAGGACTTGATTTCTCATAGAAGTTCTTTGCAGGCATCTACCTTCATCCATGAACTGTGCAAGATGGTTAAAATGGTTGGTTTAAGTATACTGAATTCCCTTTAACACTGATCTTGTCACCTGAATTGTTACTGTGCTTAATTTGCAAACTGAATTCCTCCAGAAGAGATTTAAAAAAACTTTTTAGTGATCAACTCGTCATATATACATATTTGCATACACAAAAAGTCTTTCTTCACAAATTTTCAGTGGCTATCGAACTCATCTGCATTTTGGTAAGGCTGGAATATGCATGTCTTATCCATTATACAATTTATCAAACAGCTTTACAGAGCACAGCAGAGTTTAGTTTGAACGCTCTCTGTGGGTAGATGATTTGCAAAGAGCCCCAGCTCAGTGTGCCCCAGAACCCAGAATGAACTCTGCATCGTTACCAACTGGAAGATACCATGAGTATAATGATACATTTCAATATATGTAGAAGCATTTTGAATTAAGAAGTACAGAAATAAAAGTGTTTTTTAACATATGTATTAGTTACTAGGTGAAGAAAGATTTCAAGATATTGAAAAAATTAAAACGATTGGCAGCACATACATGGCCGTGTCAGGATTATCACCCGAAAAACAGGTAAGAGAATGGTTTTCTTTAAGAAGAAGAGCTCTATTGTGTCTGACCATTCATATTAAAGAATATTACTGTTAACTTTATGATGTTCACAGAGTTGTGTTTGTTAAAATAAAATAGACATTTGGGGCTTCTGGCAGACAACAGTTGCACTTCTTGATGAATTGAAATGCCATCATCTTGTTCAGGAACAAGAAACATATGGATTCTTTCCTCAAATTTAGGTTTATAAGAGAGAAAAAAAAATTCATTTCAATCACACTGATGTGAATCTAGAGCAGGTCTTTGGACATACTCTAAGATTACCACTGTAACAGAGTGGAGTCTGGCTGATAGCCTCCAAAAATCTATGACGATAGAGGATCTATCAACTGACAGCATACGTGTGCAAGGTTAAGATTGAATTGATACATTTTTGTGATTATTTACCTACATATAAAGCTATATATCTGCAGACAGATGTATCTACTAGAAATCATAAAGAGAGCAGACCCATCAATTTCACTGAAGAACATTACGAAGCCAGATGCCACCGCCCTCACTTGCAGGGGTATGAACCAAGCTGAGGGTAAAATCAGCCGCAGAGGACACATGCACATTCACAGCCATAAGCCTCAGATAAGTCAGATGAGAGAAATCTATTTATAATTACACCCAAGAATATGCTTAGAAACAGAGTCTCCAAAGAAATAAGACAAGGATCTAAAACACATCCATCAAAAAGTCGGCTGTTGCTGAAATCTGCCTTGCTTGGTAACCAGTGCCTCTCCCTAAGGAAAAGCACCACAAAAAATGGTGTGCTGCCCAGATCAACCACAGAGTGGGAATCAGATCTCCTCAGGTTGATTCCAACTGCCAGAAAAGCAGAAGTCAGATTAGCATGAGCTTTATAAACTAGAAAATTTCCATTGTTTGTTTAGAATACATTATAAAATATGTGGAGTGTAACTAGCTGAGCATCTCCCACCTTCAGAGAGTAACAAGAGATGCTGACAGCTAGAATTCCACAAAACAAGACAAGCGTGAGATTTGTGTTTGTTTCAACCCAAAATGTTTCTGTGCAGAGATGAGCAAAGAAAGATTGATTATCAGGGAGGTAGCTGGTTATATCTAGAGAGCTCCTAACCACTCCTTTTGACTCAATGTGGGTAAAAATGCAAAGGGAGAAAATCTTTAATTAATTTCCAAGATTGATTAACTCATCCTTTTTCTTGAACTATAATAGCCTCATGGAATTTTTATGTATGCTTTAAATATAATAATATTCATGCATACATGTCTATCACCTTGTCAGCATTTAAGAAGTGAGGGCTGCTGAGGGAGGTTGACATGTGAATTGAATGAAGCTGAGGACAAGGACTGAGCACAGTGTGAACAGAACAGGGTGATGATGCCAGGGAGATCATAGAATCATAGAACACTTAGGGCTGGAAAGCACCTTAAGATCATCTAATTCCACCCCTCTGCTGTGGCTATGTTCAGTACTGAACACTGAGGTTGAGAAAAAGTGCAAAGGGCTGGACTGCATTACCTAGGTGGGATTTGCAATGCTCTGTTCCTATGGACTGGAAATTTGTTTGATGAAAGAATTACCTGGCTTCAGAATAGATGAGATGAAGTCATGCCACTGTTGGGCCAAAACTGCAGCTCTTCTTAACTCTTAATTATTAATTATTAGAGAAATAATTAAGGAGTTCTCTTTTTACCCTCGGGAGTCCCTGGCCTGTCATCTGTTCTACTGGTGTTCTGTGAAGATCAAAACCTCCTCCTGGTCCCCATTTGTATATCAACTGCCCTGTAGGAATGGAAATGGAGGAAAAGGAGCAGGGAGTGACTCGACTTCTCTAAGCAGAGGTGATTAATGAGCTACAGAATGGCTTTTCCTCTGCCACTTAACTGGTTCCAGGTTGTCTTGGTTGTCTGATTGTTCCTGCCACTAGTTCGTCACTCTGAGCGCTGGAATTGAGTGTTTTTCCTGGACAACAGTTTCAGCAAAGGGAAATTACTTTTTTCACTTCTGTTGCTTATGTGGGTTATCCCTAGTTCTCACTAGTGTTCCTTGCATCTGACCTATCTCAATCCTCTTTATGCTTCCTTTTTCAGCCTTACATAGGTTTTGCACACCTTATTAGTTCCCATGATTGCCTGTCAGATTATTGACAGGAAATTACTTTCTTTTGTACCCTAAGCTTCTCTGTATCCAGGTATACAAGTGTTGTAACATAGATGGGAAACATTACTGTTAATGATATTCTACCTCTCCTGGATCTCGTGTGTTGAGACTGTTCTTACAAATTCCAAGTTCAGAACTTGGTAAGGATGGGTGGGAGCTGGGCAAATGAAAATCCTCTAAAACTTTGCTTTATAAATTACTCCTCAGCAATGTGAAGACAAATGGGGGCATTTGTGTGCTCTGGCCGACTTCTCCATAGCTCTGAATGAAAGCATACAGGAGATCAACAAGCATTCATTTAATAACTTCGAACTCCGTATTGGTAAGCACAGTTCAAACGTGAGAATTAAAATGGGGTTTGACTGCAAGGGTCCAACTCAATCAGTGCACCCCAGAAACACTGCAAGGATGTGTACAGTTTAAGAGACTCCAAATATGGTATTATCTGTTCTGAAGCTGCTTAATTCCAGGCAAATTTAGAAACAAGTAGTGCTGTGTTTGCGGAGTATGGGTGCTGATTTGGAGACTGCAGGAGTTCAAAGTTTTAGTGACTTGTGAATGAGTAGCATAATTAAGCTACTGTCTTTAGCAAGTCTGGCAAAGATCCCACAGATGCAACACAAAAACTGAAGCCCAGGCCTAGCCCCAACTTGATATGTGATTGCACAGCCTTTAATTAATCTTCCTGTCTTAGATTCTTTTTCAGTAAAGGAGTAATAGTAGCTTATCCTAAACCTTGTGTGTAGTACATTGGTTTTGCACAAAAACTGAATTCCAGTTCTGTCCTGTTCAGTGTCAGCATCTCTGAATTGCTGTGGTGGGGAAGCTGTTATCTGGGATGGGATATTCTGGATAGCTAGTAGGATGGGACATGAATAGATGGCCTGAATATATGGTACGCAGCAGGAGTAAATCTCCTGGCTTCTCATGTTGACTGGACCAGTGGCCAAAAGCAAAAAAAACACCTGCTTGACTGTATAGCACCAACAAGGTTTCCTTCAACAAGAGCAGACCCAGAGAGATCCTTCCAGAGAGAACTTTCCTACTCCATAAGAATCAGTTTGAAGGAGCTTTGGCAATAGTGTGCAGAATACAGGTGATACAGAAGTACTCCTGTTGCTGTGGATATCACTTTTCATTTTTTCCAGCTTTTCTGGCTTCTTTTTCTACTTTCTTTGTATACACACCTCTTCCTTAAGCTTAGAGATAAATATATCTGAACCAGGCTTCATCTGCTCCTTAAGTGCAAATATGTTTTTGAACCATTCTTGTCTAACTGGCTATCTCTTCTCTTTTTTATTTTATTTATTGTATTTGCAATAGGGATTAGCCATGGCTCTGTCGTAGCTGGAGTTATCGGTGCTAAGAAACCACAATATGATATCTGGGGCAAAACAGTTAATTTAGCAAGTCGAATGGACAGCACAGGTGTTAGTGACAGAATACAAGTGCCTGAAGAAACGTATCTGATCCTGAAGGACCGGGGATTTGCCTTCGACTACAGAGGAGAGATTTATGTCAAAGGTATCAGTGAACAAGAAGGAAAAATCAAAACATATTTTCTTCTAGGAAGAGTTCAACCAAATCCTTTAATCTTACAACCAAGAAAGCTGACTGGACAGTATTCATTAGCAGCCGTTGTATTAGGACTTGTACAGTCTCTTAACAGGCAAAAACAGAAACAAATCCTTAATGAGAACAATAACTCTGGAATCATAAAAGGACATTACAACCGGAGGACTTTGCTTACTCCTGGTGGATCTGAGGCAGCAGCCCAGGCAGAGGGGGCTGATAAAACTGAATTGCCATAATCAGTATTTTGTTTGTGTTCTTTTTTTTGTATTTCTTTTATATATAAAAATAAATATACAAATAAAAAGGGTTTAATTTTTTTTAGAAGAATTGTGATTATTTTCTGGTTGGTTCGATGAGATTCAAATTCCTACATTTTAATAAATGGTGCCAGCATCTCTCTCCCCCCCCTC
>JANRGW010004816.1:0-24021 GCA_024733675.1 Psilopsiagon aymara | reverse complement strand
CCAACCCGTATAAATAGGGCTCGCCCCGTGGCTGGAAGGCTGGAGAAGTTTCTCGGCTCACAGCTCAGGCATTTATTGCAGCTCTCGGACAGGAGCAGAGGGGAAAAGTCGCACATAAACCGCTGAGGAGTGAGAGGAGGGGCGCGCTCTTGGAGCCGGGGGTGCTCGGGGCTTTGGGGGTGGGTTTTTCGCCCCTCTTCGCAGCCAAGTTTTGGTTCTCCTCTCCCGGTGCTGGGACCGCAGCCAGACAGGAAGCGTCCTCCCGCGGCCGCAGAGCTCTCTCCGTCCTTCCTGCGCTCCTCCGGCTCGCAGTGATTCAGCCCTGAATTGATTTGCGCCCTCGTCCTTCACCTGGTGCCAGGGAAGGAGGGGGACGGTCCCCGCGGCACCCGCGTCCCGCCCGGGGTGGATGCGTCTCCTTCGGGAAGGGCTCCCCAGGGAAGTTCGCAGCCGGGAGCAGCAGCGCAGGGGCTGAGGCTCCTTTGGGAGAGCCCGTGGGAGCCGTGCGGACCCCTCTGGAGGCAGCCATGGCCGACAGTCAGATGCCCTTCTCCTGCCATTATCCCGGCCGGCGCAGCGTCCGCGACCCTTTCCGGGAGCCGGGGCTGACCTCGCGGCTGCTGGACGATGACTTCGGGATGTCGCCGTTCCCCGGGGACCTCACGGCGGACTGGCCCGACTGGGCTCGGCCCCGGCTCACCACGACCTGGCCCGGCCCCCTGCGCTCGGGCATGGCCCGCGCCTCCGCCATGGCCCCCAGCTACGGCGCCCACTTCGGGGGGTACCCCGAGAGCCGCAGCCCCGCGCCCTTTCCCCGCGAGCCGTGGAAGGTGTGCGTGAACGTGCACAGCTTCAAACCCGAGGAGATCACGGTCAAAACCAAGGATGGATACGTCGAGGTGTCAGGTGAGGGCGAAGGCGCCGAGGATGGGGCAGGAGGAGGTCCTGGCTCGAGGAATTGCCCTAATACACAGCAATCACCTCTGTTTTAAGCTCGGGAGCAGGGCCGGGGCTTGAGGCAGCCCTGCAGGCAGTTTGGGGGTGCGATTTGGGGGATGTGGTTCACAAACGGGGGTGGTTTGGTTGCAGAAATGAGAAGGACAAGGCTCCCGTGGGGTGAATGTGCAGGGAGGCACCAGGGCGAGCGGCAGCACCCGGCAGTGAGCTGCCAGGAGGGGCCCCAGCTTGGCTCGGTTAATTATAGCTGGGGTGAGGCCGGTGCGGAGGGCCATACCCTTCAAAGGGGCCAAGGGAGAGGCAGCTCCAGTGCTGGGAAGTGAGGGACAGCGGAAAGATCCCGGCCAGAGGCACATCCCTAACAATGGGGTTACTGCTGGGGATGGTGCCAGGAGCATCCCTTCAGCCCAGCACCCACATCCTGCATCGCCCCGAGCCGGGGCCTCAGGGAGGGCAGTGTGGCTCATGGCATCCCGTGGGGACAAAGGGGATCCAGGCAGCCTGGTTTTAACTTCAGGGATGCTCCAGGCATAGGGAGCCCCATCGTGACAGCGCAGTGCAGGGGAGCTTAATCTGGGAGCAGGACAAGGGGGGATGCTGCCACCTCCAAAGGTTTTACCACATCTGGGGGCTTTTCCTTAAGTCGCAGCTCTTGGCAGGCTGTGAGACCCCAGGATTCCACTGGAAATCCGGGTGTGCTGTGAACGGCTTCTGCCCCACATAGGAGCGGCTCCCGGAGGGAAGGGTTTGCAGGGGAGAAGGGAAATGACTCCTGCGAGAGCTTTGCTGTTGGGGTCTGTTGTTGGGGTGCGGTGGTGACGAGCGGTTCCCTTCCTCACAGGCAAGCACGAGGAGCAGCAGGTGGAAGGAGGGATCGTCTCCAAGAACTTCACCAAGAAAATCCAGTGAGTTCCGGGGTGTCCTCCTGCTCCTGCCAAAGAGGCTGCGAAGCTGTGGGGGCTGCCACGGCCTTGTGACCAGCACCCAAATGTCACTGTCCTGCTATGGACCCCGTCCCTGCAGGCTGAGCTGTGCCAGTCCCCGTGCCCTGGCTCATGCAGGCTGGGGGACTCCTGTTTCACCCCCAAACCTGCCCTTTTGCAGCTCATGCCGGGCTGGTTCAGGCCTCGCAGTGATTCCGCAAGGGAGGTTAGAGGAGAGGAGAGCTATTTCTGGGTGCTTTGCCAGCCTCCTCGAGGCCCAGGGCTGTGTTTAGGGCCAGGCAGGGCACAGGAAGCTTGGGGGGGTACTCATGGTGCCAGCGCATCCCCTGGGGGGCACAATGGGCTGACACCATCATCAGCCCCAAAATACATCCCTGTGTGTGAGGGTATCTATATTCTATCTACCTGAATGATGTCAGCGAGATTGCTATCGTGTTGACTCACCACCGTGGCTCACTTTGGCAGCAGCAGCAGCACAGGGCAGGGAGGAAAGGCAAGACCGGAGGCTTCACCCGTGCAGGGGGGTCTGACCCACAGCCATAGCGCTCGCAGGGTTAAAAGGGAGAAGCAGCCAAGCTCTGGGAACACGAAGGGTTTTCTCAGCCGGAGCTTTGCCTTTCCAGCCCGGAGGAGCCCTGTGCATCCCATGGGAACGCTGGGGCAAGCACCAGCTCCCTCCTGCTCGCGCTCGGCAGCTGCGGCGGCTCCTTTTACGGGCAAGGCTTGTGTCTGACGCTGCGGCAGCGCAGGATTCGCTCCTGGGCGGGTGACATCCCATCAAACACATGTGCTGGGGAGATTAAACAGAGCCCGCAGGGGCCGGGAGCCGCTTTCAGTGTCCCCGGCACATTCCCAGGCCCTCCAGTAAGGACGAGGGCTTCGCCGGGGCTGCTGGGTGGGCGGTGGTGGTACCCAGGGATGAGGCACGCTGCAAGCCCCAGCTCCTAACCCATCCCCTCCTTCCTGCTGTCCTGCAGGCTGCCCTACGAGGTGGATCCCATCACGGTCTTCGCCTCCTTGTCACCGGAGGGGCTGCTGATCATCGAGGCGCCCCAGATCCCCCCCTACCAGCAGCACGGCGAGGGCGGCTGTGGCAGCGAGATCCCCATCGAGAGCCAGGAGGCCACGTGTGCCTGAGCAGCCTCCCGCATCCCTGCATCCCTCCTTCCCTCTCCCCTTTCCCCCCCGGAACCCTCTCCCTGGTCCCCTGCGGCGCGGCGTCTGGACTGCCTCTGGCTCAAGGGTGATGGCAGCAGCCCCCGCCACCCCGGGGGGGACCAGCTGAGAGCCAGGGCACACGCAGGGTGCCAGGCCACCATCCCCGAGGGCTTGTAGTGGTCTGAGGAGCCGGTAGAGCTGTTGCGCCCATGGGGCCGAGCAGAACAGATGTCCTCCTCACGGTTGGGTTTTGCTCCAAGTCGCCCGGATGGGATATTTATGACGGTAGCATAAAAAGGGCCCTTTTTGTTTCTCTAGAATCGATGTGGATCCCCATGGTCCTGTGTCTTTCCCTCCTCTGTAGGTTTTGGGGTTTGTTTTTATAAACTATATCTCTGCAAAGGATGCGCATCCGGCAGCGGAGCTTGATGGCGCGGCCTCTGTCCCGAGGAACGCCCCCCGTCTGCGTGTTCCGAACATTGGTTTGGGGTTTCCCGTGGTTTGCTCAGGTTTTTTGCTCTTTATTTTCTTCTTTTTTCCAAAGAGGAATTGTGCTTTTACTTGTCAGACCCGAGGAATAAAACCCAGTCGATGTTCTTACCCTCCGCGTGTCTCAGCTGAGCTTATGGGGAGATGTCACTGTATGTCACTGCCTGGCACTGGTGCTGCCCATGGGGGGAAGGAGGAGACAGATGTGTGGGGATGCTTGTGTCCTGGTTAACATCATGCCAGGGAGGCCCAGTGAGGACCATGGGCTCATCCTTTCCTTACCCTCTTGAGAGGCTGCAGACGTTCTTCCTGCTTGGGGATGCTCAAACCTCTGTGCTTAGGAAGTTGGGTTTGCACCATCCCTATTTCCAGCCAGCTCCCTACCAGCAGCTCCAGGGGGAAGCGCTTCCCAGCTAACGGCACTGGCAAATGGGGCTCTGGACCCAACCTTAACACCATTCCCAGGGGGAAAACACCGGGTAAGCAGTACCAACGCACTGCAGTGCTCGGGGTTGGCAAAGCAGAGGTGCCAATGGGCAGCAGGAGTCTTTCCATCAGTCTGTGTGGCACCTGGGCTCAGTTTTCCATGTCACCAGGACCTGGGAGTTAAAAATACATCCTCACATGCCCGGGCCTGGCTCCTCCGGGATGCGGTTTCCAACAACAGCCCATCACGTGGTGTACACCGGGCCACGGTGGTACCCCCCAGCGGGTCACACAGGGGAGCCTGGGGGCTCTCGCCCTGGTTTTGGTGGTTAACACTGTTCATACTGGGATGTGTGTGTGTTTGCACCCGTGCACGTCAGCGGGAGCCAGCCCTGGGCTCAGCCGGGACGGCTCTGCCAGGCAGGGACGTGAGCACAGTGAGTTTATGAATAAAACGTAATCCTTGAAATGTAATCCCCACACGGGGATGGGAAGCGAAAAAGCCATGAGTCACAGCCCCAGCTCTGTCCTCACGCCACTTAGCACCCGTGTGCCCATGGGTGACGCCACTCCTGCGCAAACTGCCCCTCCTCTTCCTCTTCTGAGGATGGAAAACCCCCAGGCCCAGCCCAAGTTTTGCCCCCATCCCCTCAATGTGCTTTTCATGGGAAGGATCCTGTGGGAAGCACGTGTGTCTTCCTGGAGCAAGATCATGGATGCAGCCCCACAGCATCCCTGGGATCCCAGCTGTGGGATGCTGACGGTGCCCACTGTGGGCTCAGGGGACCAAATGCAGGGGGGAAACTGCAGCTGAGCCCCTGTGCCACCGCAGGGTATATGGGGAGGTCCCAGGCTCAACCCTGGAGCTGCTGCACAGGTAAGGGCTCTAGAGGCAGTGATGGCTCTCTGCTTCCTCTCCTGCTGATCCTGCAGTCGGGGGGAGGTTGCTGGTTTTGTAATCACTTTCTGGTTTATTTGGGTCTGCCGAGTTCTTTAATAGCATCTTATAAAGGCTGCTGTAAGATGCATTAGCACTAATTCCTTAATGGCTGAGGTTGGCCTTGGCAATTAGCACTGAGGACCTCTTACACAGGCAGTGCTCATGGACCTGTGCAGCTTCTCAAGCTGTTGCGTTGTCTGGAGTATCATATGCTAATGAAATAACTGTAAGTGGATATCTGTTTTCTTTAAGCATGACCTGATCATTGAAGTGAAGCAGGCTTTAAAGTAAATAATCCCTACCGGGGTTCCTGCAAATGGAAAACCAAGTTTGGAAACAGGGGAGCGTGTCTGCATCAGCATCTCCCCTGTGCGCGCAGAGGATGGGGTGCTGGTGGGGTGCCGGGGTGCTGCAGAGCTGGGGGCAGTGGGGACTGGGAGCTGTTTGCTCCTCCTCAGCCTGTGTGTGCGATCATGGCTTGGAGCCATTAGACCCCGTTCCACAACCCTGTAATGGCCACTGCGCCAATTCCATTCCATTTCATGGGTTTAGAGCAATTACACTGCATCGGGTGGTGGCATCACACATTGTGTTTGTAGCTTAATATTGGCTCTAACAGGGAGACGCTGTGTGGGATGTGGCTGTGGTTGAGCTCCTCTGGATGGGGAGAAGCAAGCTTCCTGCAGGCTTCCTGGGCTGGCTGAGGGGGCTCCGGAGGGACTGAGACCCCCAGGATTGGGCGTTTTGGGACCCCTCTCACATGTTGAAGGGGCAGGATTGTGTTTATCGGCAGTTTGCCTCGCACAGGGCCCCCCAGCTCCAGCAGCACCTTTACACTGGCCCCATTCACACCATTGCAGGAGGTCAGTGCTGCCTTAATTCCCCTCCGGGAGCAGCATTAGGCTGATCAATATCCACATCATTCAAAGCCAGATGGTTTTTAGTGCTGAAGGAGGCAGAGGAGCCATCCTCATCAGGCCTTTCACACCTTGCTCTGCCAGCAAGGCTGGTGCTGCTGGCACAGGACCGGAGAGGAGGAGGTGTTTGAAAGAGGTCAGGCTCTTCTTTCTAAGGAGGAAGCGAGCACACAATCACATGTGAAAGGGGCTGGTGTCGTTAAGCAGTCCTAATGCTGGCTCTTTATTACCACAGCATGCACGTTGCTGCCCAGCCAGCAGCCAGGGCAAGGAGCATGAGGAGTGTGCCTGCTCTGGGGAGAGATGCTGAGGCTGGAGCTGAGCAGCTCTTGATGCATCTCAGGACCATGAGCTCGGAAGCTCAGCTCTAAGCCCCAGCCAAGGTTTCCTGGGCAGCTGGAGGGGAATGTGGCCTTTTTCCTTAGGGAAAGATGCTTCCAAGTGCTCTGCAGTGGTGATTCCTGCGCTGGGATGTGCTGATAGGAAGGGCTGGGAACAGGGAATGATGCTTCAGGAGATAAGGGGGCTGTGTCATGGGAAACCACCCAGAGCCAGTTGCTGGCTGCGGAGGGGTGGAAGGACACAAGGAGATAAGGATAAGGTCACCCCAGCCCTGGGATTGCTGCCGGTGGCTCAGGTTTGCAGGAGGCTGAATGAGCCACTCAGCCATGGACCGCTGCGTCCACCACTGTTCCTCAGCAAAGCGATGCTCCGTGGGGCTGAGTGTTTGAGCGCTGGTGTATACCCCACGTGCTCCTCGCAGGGCACCGGCTCCCAGCCTGTCCCAGAGGACTGATTTTCCTAAAATGGAAGCAAAAGCTGAATTGATTTATTCTGGCTGCAGCTCGCAGAGCAGGGTAAAGAATCCACCAGGAGCTCCCGAGCTGTCCGGAAGCACCACACACCTCCAGAGGCCCCTGCTCTTCTGCTGGAAGAGCCGGGTTGGCCTTAGGAAGGGTCCCCACCACCCATGGAAGGAGCCAGCTATGGCCAAGGCTGGCACAGCAGCTCCCAAAGCTGTGTCCAGCTCCACTCTGGGTAAGCATTGCCCCTGCCCCCGTGTGTGCCCACGGTCAGGACATGCTTACTGGCTGTCCCTGCAGCGATGCACTTGATGCCTCTCATATGCTCCCAGCAGGCTGACGGATGATGCTGCAGGGTCCTCGGAGGGCCTTGGCTGATGGGGATGGTTTTGCTTTCTCCCTGCACAGCTCTGAGCAAGAGTTCAGCCTGTTCTCCTTCAGCATCCTCTTCCCTGGTCCCCCTGTGCCGCAGTTGTCCCCTCAGACCCTCCAGGCTCGGCAGCTGGGTCTTATTGCTGCCGATCCTCTCTGGGTTCGCACAGGGGGGCTGATACAACACTTGAGGGTGTTTTTCCTTCCCGGAGCTCTCCCTTGCTCCCCGAGGGTTTCCGGCAGTTTCTCACACAAAGCCAGGCCCTTTGGTGCAAGCCGGTCCCTTTTCCCCCTGAGAACATCCCGTAAGCATCCAGCTGTTTCTCTGCTAAAGTTGAGGTCATTTGGGGTCTTTCGTGTTTCTCTTTAGAGTTTCTCTTCTGTTTGGAGGCTTGGCTTTGTTGTGGCTTTGGTCTTTACTTGCAAAGCATCATCTGCTTTATTTTTGGCTGTCCCCAAAGAGAAGACTTTGCTGCATGATGGCTGCGGGGGTCAGGGAAGCAAAACCTCTCCTGTTCTCTAATGGAAGAATGCAGTGCCATGGAAATAACACATCCTGGCCGAGCAGACGGCCTCTCTGTCCCTTTGAAATCAAAGGCCAGGAGATTCTGCAGGAGCTCCTGGCCATGAACCAGCGCTGCCACCCCTGGGAGCAGACCAAGAAGCTGCTGAAGCTTTGCCTATCCTGGAGGAGAGACCCCTGTGGATGAAGCAATGCCAGTGGGGTGTTACAGCATCGTGGTTTGGATACTTCTGCCTGTACCCATCTTGGGAGTGCTTTGGGGCTCGAGCCTGGTGCCCCCCCCCAGCAGCACGGGCCCTCATGGTGGGCAGTGTGTGTGACCCTGGTGTTAAGCATCACTAACCCCTCCTGGAGCTGCCGCTGCCTCTGGGCACTGCAACGTCTCATAGCCCGGAATTCCTCCCTCAAACAATGCGCTGTAGCCAGGGGAGGGAGGAAGAGACTTTTCTCCTCTTTGTTTTCTTTTGTCAGGCTTTAAACCCACTTGCAAATGCTGCTGGTAATTAAGGGCTGTCTTGCCATTTGGGTGATGTGCTGAAGTGCAACCTCCTGTTCCCAGCCAGATGCTCCACAGCAAACCCACCCTGGAGGAGAGGCAAATCTCGTCTTAATTCTCTTCTTTCTTATTGCAACAAAAGGCTTCCTATCTGAGGTGGCCTTGGAAACCTCTCCTTATTAAAACACCTCCTTGAAAGGTATTATAGCAGCTGAGGAGGGTGGTTATGAAGCACAAAAAGCCTGAAGAAGAGCTCATTAAAACAAAAAATTACAACTAATTAGAATAAATCAAGATCATTCATCTCCAGTGTGAAGGCAGAAGGAGGTGTGAGTGAGTGTTTTAATATGGCCAATGCTAATCCCAGGCTCCTCTTTAAAGTGACAGTGAGTCCTTCTGCAGTGCTGACCCCACTGCTGGGCCCAGTGCAGAAACCAGACCCAGACAAAGGCGAGGGGGAAGTAGAGCTAATGGGATTCTTGATTGTTTCCCAATCTGAGCCGCCTGTCCCTAATTGCAGTGCATTTGGGGGTACCACAGCACAGTGGTTCACAGAGGGGCAGACACAGGTCTTGGGTTTGCTCACTTTGGGGTGTTTTTTTCCCTCCTTGATCTGTGATGCACAGAGTGGCTGTGGGTTTGGCTCCTCTCTGTCATATCTCCATCACGCACAGCCGCAGCTAAATGACTTCTCTGCATAATCAGCAGTGAGATCATCACAACTGCCTTGGCTCAGAGTCATTTCTCCTTCTGTCTCCAAAGGGATGCTCAAAACAGAGGAGAGGGGGTGTAGGGGGAGGCAGGGGGACTGGTGGCACAGGAAAGTGCTGGAGGGGCCACCTTGGAGCCCTGTTCCTACACCAGCTAAGGGAGTTTTGGGAGACCTTGTTGTCCTCCTCAATGATGTTAATGCTTGAGCCAAAAGTCCTGGGGAGCAAAGACCAGCAGCATCAGCCTCAGCCACGCCAAGGACTGGTGAGGAAACCCTCCTATGTGACACCATTGGCCAGGTCTTTGGGCTGCTAAAGCAAAAGGCTTCCTGCTGAAACGAGTGAATTGCTTCTGAAAGTACCTGGAAGTGGGCTCAGCTCTTGGGAATGTGGAGCCCAAAGCCGCTGCTGCCATGGTCAGGGTCATCTTTACAGTATAATCTAGAAGGTTTGCAGTACAAGGAGGAATGAAGAAAGGGAAAGGGGAAAAGGAAAAGAGAAAGGGAAGGGTCAGCAGCAATGCTGCTGAGACGCCATGGCTCAATCCTTCCCAGCTGCCGCTTCTTTCCAAGGAATAAGCTCTACTGCCGGTGCTGGAGAAATGTATTAGTTTCATTAAGCTTAAATGATTAGCTCCAGGCCTTCATAATGATACTTAATGGATCTAATATATTTTTGGTGATTATGCTGTTGTGTACAGCAGTGTACACCATTAATAACCTTCTTTAAACCCCCTTGCTCTCACTGTCACAAATGATGTTCAAGCTCTTCTTATATCTAAGCCCAATTAGCTGCCTATAAAGCAGCTTTCCCCCATGAAGAATGCCTGGCTGTGCTGGGAGGCAGATGCTGATGTCTTGGATTACTGGGTAGGAAGACGCTTGGATTTGGCTGCAGGAGCTGGATGCTGCAGGGTGGTCAGGGCAGCCATGGTGGGGAGGATGCTCCTTGCAGGACATGGTGGGAAGCTCTGGTGTGTTCAAAGCCCCTTTCCCAGTCACCCCTTGAGTTGTGCAGTGGGGTTAACACCAGCCAGGGACACCTCTTGGTGGCTGAAGGGAGATGATGGACAGTAGGTGATGAGGGTGGTGAAGTCAACAGTGCTCACTGTTCTCTCCTTGGCATGACAGCAAGTGCATCGAGGACCTAATGTCTTCTCAGGAAAGGTGTACCTAAGCCCAGGATTCACCTAGATCAAACCTCTGCGGTCCCCATGCTTGATGCAGCTGGGTGGAAGAAAGAGCATTACCACAGTATCCAAACTCTCCCTGAAAGTTGCTGTCACCCTTGGTAGAAGCATTCAGGCTTGGCTGCTCCTCCCTGTCCGCACCTCCTTCCTGTCCTCCTGCGAGTTGATTAATCCACTAGGATTAACCTCTCTACCTCCTTGATTAGCTGCATTTTGAAACTGTGTTTGTTTTCCTCTTTACATCAAGCCCGAGCTAAAAAAAGAGGCCAATTTGCAGCAATTCTGATTTACTGCAATCTCTGAAGATCAGGGCAAGCGCCGGGAAGGCGTGCATGGCATTTCAACGCCATCCACAGGAACCAGCTTTGGGATGAACACCAGGGAACCAGCATCCACCTCAGTTCCCAGGGCTGGTTTCTGATGGTATCAGTGCAAACCTCAAGAAGCTTCTTGTATTTCAAGGGCTGAAAATGTCCTGCTCTCTTCCCTGGGGCAACAAGCAGAACCACTGGGTTTAAAGTGAAATCTCTCTTCTTCCCAAATGCCTGTCTTTCCCTTCTCAGTGCTTCCTATAGGAAGGAGTGACTCCTTCTCCATGTACAACATGAGGCAGTCTTGTGACAGTGAGCATGGTCAGTGATGGTGACTGTGCACCTCACTGCTGAGGCAGGGGATGCTGAAGCAGATGTCAGGGCAAGCACAGCTCTGTAGGCAGTAGCAGCTCCATGGTGGAAGCCGTGTGGATGCCCCTGGGGCAGGAGCAGCACTCTCCGGGCTCTAACCCTGCCATGGATGGGGAGGAGCAGCCAGCCGCTGCTTGTCCCATCTCCTGCTGGGCACCGATCATCCCTTTGATGAACTGGCTGCTCCAGAGTTGCTCCTGCTGCGTCTGTGTCGTCGTTAGGCTTCAAGGTGGCTAACACCAACCTCCTGTTGACCTGCGCTAGCCCTTCAATTCACCCCTCAGTCACTTCCTCTGGCTGTGAATCAGTGCTTGAGCGTGGGTGCTTTGGAGGAGGTCAGCAGGGCTGGAGGGGAGCAGGACGCTGGGATGTGTGGAGCTGAGCCTCTCCCCCTGCCAAGGATGGACAGGGATGAAGAGCTTTCCCAGGGCTGGAGCAGTTGGCTGAGCTGTGTATCCCTGGTCATAGGAGTTTGCCCATGATTAGAGGATCTGCTTGTGCGGGCAGGGGTTGAGGCTCTATCCCAGGGCTTAGAGCTGGGGCTTGGGGTGCCCCTCTCACCTGGCTGGCAGCTGGGAACGCTGAAGGGGACAGCTCATGCTCGCACCAAAGGCCCTCTCCCATGGAGCTGTGCTTTGGGGTTGTCTGTCTGCAAGGAGCAGCTTTCCTGCAGTGGTTTGGGGTGTCTAAGAAGGGCTGAGTGCAGCTGGGACATCACCAGAGCCCTTCTCCTCTTCCAGGCTGCCTGCTTGCAGGGTGTTTTTAAGGACCTTTAGGATTTCTTTACGGTTTTGGAGTAACTCAATGTGTTTCTAAGCTAGTTTGGGGTACGTGAGTGGGAAATACAAGTCACGGATGCACGCACCTGCGTGTACCATATGCATAGCCTGCAGCTTCAAGTGTTTAGCAAGCAGGTTCAAAGCTCTGCAGGGGAATCTTCTTCCTATTACTGAAGCAAAACACAGGAAAACCAAGTAGAAATCAGTACGAAACCAAGCAGAGAGCTTTGCCTCATGGGACTGCAGCACCCAAAGCCGGGCTCCCCTGAACGGGTGGTGTTGGAACTGGGAAAGTCTCTCAGGAGCCGTCTGTGAGCTGTCAAAATACATCATAAGCGGCAGCTGAGCTTTAAAAAGCTTCACATTGATGCCCAATTTAGGGGAAGCGTCTTACATTTCCATAGCTATACAGCAAGATTTCCTGAAATTGCAGTGATAGGAGAAAATGTCTTTTAAAGTGGCACCCAGATGGTGGGGGGAAATTGTGTTGTTTGAATTCTCTGCAGATAAATTGAAGCTAAAGGGATGTTAAACATTTTATAGGTTTCTCCCCCCTCTTCCCCTTCCACCACCTGCTGCTGAAATGGCACAAGAGGAGTCATCAAACAGAGCGAGTGAGATCCTTACGGGCACACTGCTTAGGAAATGGCCTCATCTCAATCCTGCATCTGACGGCAATTAATAGTGAGAGATCCTGAACCTGGCATGGTCAGGAATGGCTGGGCTCCTCGCTCCTCCTCTGTGGAGGCTGGGATGCACTGGGATGCAAGGAGGGGTTGCAGGACTCGGGTTCCATGGGGCCTTTGCATGACCACGGGGTGAGCCTGGAGTGATGGGGTGAGGCTGTTGGACCCGGTGGAGTGATGGCTCTGGGGTTGTGGGTGATGTGCTGCTCCTTGGAGCCAACCCCAGAGTAAGCCTCAGCACGGAATGAGAGCCCAGGTCACTGCAGGCAATGCCAACAAGCCTCCCCCCTGCTCCCTGGGCTGGGATTTCTGAGGGAAGCTTGCCCAAACCCATTTCTAAGCAAAGAGCCATAGGGAGACCCCCGGTGCCAGGGCTGAGCCTTGGGGTTTGCAGCGGGAGCAAGATGCAACAGCTGGAGCTGTATTTGCCTCTGGAAAACCACTTGTCACAGGATGCACAAAGCCCCAAACGCAAGAACCCATCATTTGGCTGTAAATCGCCCTAACACCAGCTATCCCCAGAGCTGCGCTGCCATAGGGACAGGCTCCATCCCCTCGGCTTCGAGGCCACGCAGTCCCCGCAGCATCACTGTGTGGCAGCAGGCGCTTCCCTTACAGGTGGTTTTTCTTTCTCCCCTTCTTGGCAGGCACAAGCGAGCCGTGTTTTTGCTCCTGAGCTGAACACGTCACTGTCTTATAGTGGCTGCCAGGTTTAAAAACGTTGGCAGCTTGCGAAAGCACCGAGAGGACAAACGCCAATAAGTACACCCCCGCCTGCACTCAGGGAACAAGAACTGGGCTTTGTGGCTTTTTGGTTTTGTTTTGCAAGTAAAATTAGCGTGTTTACCTGGTTGTTTATTTGAGCTCTTAGTCACGGCAGAAGAAACGCGTGTGGGCTGGTTTGTCTCCTCTGACAGGTCTCGTTTCCTTAGGGTGGGCTGCGGTGCTCAGGAGAGCAATCCTATGAGCAACAGCAGCAAGTATGCAAGCCTTGGTTGTGCTGCCTCCCAGGAGAACCTGCTGGAGATGTCAGGGGTGTCTGTACCTCCCTCCCCACTTGTGCCAGTGAGTGCTGATGGCGCGAGCATCAGTGCTCAGGCAGCATGTGCACTCGCGGTCCTCTGACCTTCTGCTGGGTCTAAACTGCTGCTTCAAGCCCCATCCAAGCCTGCTCCACCTCTGGACAAGCTCCATTTGCATACACTCCAAAAAGTCATCTCCAGTGTTATCAAATTCCTTACAGCAGATGCGTCCATCCGGAGGGCAGGGCGATGCTCCCGGTGGGTGGTGGGACAGCCCTGTGCTCAACATGAAACGGAGGTCCCTGGGGGGGGGGGGGTGGGGGTGTTGCTGTGGTTTTCCAGTGCAGTGGAGCACTTTCTGGCTGGGATTTGGCTTAAGTTTTGGGAGAAGAGATCCTGGGTGAGGTCCCAGCAGTTATTAGAGTGGTGTGAGCCCGCGGGGAGCACCAGCTCACCAGCAGCATGGGCTTTCCCATGCAGAGCTGCAGAAAGCCATGAGGGCTGGGGCTAGGTATTTTTAAACCACCGTGACCAGGCAGGTTTGCCAGAGCGCTGCCTGTTCTTGTTATCTCTTCCTCCAATTACCAGATGATTCTATGATCCTATGATTCTATCCTGCGGTTTAATGCAGGAAGCTTCCTGCAGGTGAGGTATGTGTAGCACAGCAATGCTTTCTCGTGTTATCACAGCTTGAGATGTCCAGCAGATAGTTTGAATCTTTCCTCCAAACACCAGGTTATTTTGGAGGGGGGTAGTCGTGTTATCTATTATACTCTCAAAACCAGATAATAATAGTAATGCCATTTGGTGGAGCACTGTTAACACCACAAGGCTGTCACTTGTCACCAAGAATGCTGTGTGTGGCAGCCTGTTAAAAAGAAAGTCAAAACAAGGCTGGCAGCAGCCAGCCCGAGCGCATCACTGCCGGGGCTCTGCGCCGTGATCGTGTTTCCCTGTGCTGGAGCCAGTGAGGATGTTCTGTTCTGCACAGCTATGCTGGTTTGGCTGGTGCAGCCCGTGACACGCTCGCTGGCAGGGCAGCGGCGATGTCCTGGCGTGCTGTGGCTTGTAGGGACACCAACGGCACTGCTGGGCCACATGTTCAAGAGCTGTCTTGTTTTCACCCTGAGCTTGGCTGAGCCTGCTGTGCTGTGTGAGCTCACTCCCTCCACACACTGCTTAGAGGCTGGTCTTGCCCAACGGACCCCATATTTCTGCTGGTGTCAATGGATGCTAAATCCATCCCATGGGATGTTCAGGGTGGAATGTGGGCCCCTCGGCTGCTCGCTCCCCAGGGTGGGCAGATGCTGCATCACCCTGATGCCCGGGCATACCCAGACTCCCAGACCAGGCAGTGTTGGCTTGTGGCTGGTGGTACCAGGCGCTCATCTTTCTCCTTCCTCCTTCCTTTAAAAGAGAGGTTTCAAATACAAAAGCAATGTGAAGACAGGTGGTTACACACCTGGAAATGTACCAGGGGTGTGATAAGGGTATAAGAAGTTTTCTGTAGGAATCCATCTCCACTGTATTCGCTCCACAGCAAGCCATGCACTTTCCAGGGTCAAAAAAAGCCTCTTTATTCTTTCTCTTGAGGAATTTCAGCATGACCCAATTCATGCTTCCCCCCACTGGCACCCTGTCCATCAGAGGCTTCAGAGCTGTGAATGAGCAAGGCCTTCTGTGGGCAGGAGGATGCTTGCTGCATCTGCAATAAGAGCCATGGCACAATCAACCTCCCTCCCCCTGAGTCTCAACAGCTTCAGCATTTTCCTTCTGTAATGGAATAGAGAATGAAAATGTGTCTTTCAAATCATCAGGTTATTTTTGTGTGCATCTATACCTTATGTGTGCGTAAATATCTCCCACACACATCCTTTTATCTCAAGGAGTGAAATAAAAATCGCTGGAGATTGAAAGGGGAGCAGGCAAGGCGGTGGTTGTGCTTTTGGAAGAATCTCCTCCAGGTTGGGAAACACGAAGCTGAAGCCGCAGTGATAACGTGATCTGACAAAGCCTCAGCTTCCTCAGGCCTGCAAGGAATGGTGCTAATGGAGGAGACCTTAATGACTTTCCCTCTGCATTTCAATTTATTCCAACAAGCCGCAGGCGGGAGAGCAGCCCCACAGCTCTTTCCAACCTCCTGCAAGCCCAGGCTGGGCAAGTCATGGGGAGATGCTGTGTGACACCAGAGGAGGGGAGGCAAAGCCTCCTCCTTATCCACTTTGGGAAAGAGCTGGGAGGATCTCCAAAAGCCTCCTCTTGGCAGCTGACCCCCACCATCCCGGTAACACGCTGGAAGTTAATCCGAAGAGAGTTCAAGGCTTGTGTTGCATTGCCAATTGCCCTCCCTCTGCACCGCATCACCCAGCTGCTGACGATGCCCAATCTATTAATTGCCAGCAAGCCCAATGCTGCATGCAGGTGAGAGATTTGTGTTGAGGAAAGCTGAATAAATGATCATTGTTTGTTCCCTGTAACCCCCCCAGCTCCGCAATGCCCATGCTGCAACCTGCCGTCATTGGCACAGGGACTTGGGCAATCCCCAGATGGCTTCTGCAAGGATCTGTGCCCCGTATATGGGCCTGTGCACTGGGGCAGTTTACAGGGAACGTCTGGCAAAGGCACGTTTCCTTTAAAGCCAGCTCCAGTGGGGTTGGCAATGCCACACAAACTTCTTGCTGAGCAAGTTCCTGGCAGCCACAGAGACACAAGAGCACGACGAAGGGCAGCGTGGCCTCTGGCAGCAAAGCAGTGCCTGCTCTGTGTTTTGGGTGCAGGTTTGCTTGCTGCACTGATTGCCAGAGCCACTCTGGTTGCTGTTGCCAGGGCACGTCGCGCCTTGGCTAAGGCATCGGGTGCAGTTTTGGTGGTGGGCTCTCACCGTTGATGGTCTGAGCTCTTCCCCTTGTAGCAAAGCTGTTTGCAGTGCAAATTTAAGTCATTTAGTTTGTTTTCTCATCCAAACCCTCTCTGCCAGCAGTGCCTTCCCCCATGCAGCACTGCCTCATTTTGGCTCTTTTGGATGGTGGCAGCAGCCCCTTTCCCTCCTCACCCACGTTGCATTGGCACTGTGAAGTCACTTCTCACTTCAGTGATGTGTGCCCACAGCTTCTCTGAGTCACGCTGTTAGAGGAGAGCTCCTAACTCTTCCTTCTTGTGAGTACAAATGTCTTTGGAAAAGGGCATTAAATAAACCACTTGACTGAGGTCCGGGTGGTGACTAATTCCCACGGTATGCCCCACTCCAGCACTAATCCTGCTGAGCTCACTGCAGGCTGGAGGGTTTGCAGGGATCCTTGCAGGCAGAGGAGCAAAGAACAAGATGAGCGTTGAAGGAGAATAACTCCAGGCAGGGGCTGCAGCAGTGGCAGGGTGAGGAGAGACCCCAGCATGCTCCCTCTGGGTGCTGGCATTCCTCGTGCATGCTGTGCTCTTGGCCTAAAGCAGGGGTACAGCCTAAAGCACGGGGTATACCAAATCCTAAAGCTTCTGCCCAAAAGTTGCTGGAAAGGTTTGAGAAGGGGAGAAAATCCCTCTCCGTGGAAGAGCTGGGAGGGGATTTTCCCCATTAGGGACGTTTCCTGTCAAGGGGGTAACAGCTTGAAGAACTCGAACAGGGCGACTGTAAATCTGTCTTTGTAAACAGGCTGCGTGCCACCAAATAAAAGCTGGCAAACCCCTTGCTCTGCTCAGCAATTAACCCTCGCAAGCACACTGTGAGTGCTGAACACTCAGACCATGCGAAAGCCACAGGCTGCAGCAGCAGTGTAACCAGCAACCAACCCATCGGGACCCCGCTCACCAGCACAAGTCCCCACAAGTCCCTCTGGGCTCGGATGAGATGGTAAGTACAGACCTCCCTGCGGCCAGGACCTGATGATGAGACCAACCCTTGCCATGCCGCTGGGGTCCAGCACTGCCATTGCTCTGTGCTATGCTCTGCATGATGCACAAATTGACCTTGGCTTTATTTGCTGCTTGGGTACCAGCTCTCACAGTGGGCTTTTGCAAAATAAAGCAGCTCTTCCCCCGCCTTTGCTCTCCCTCTCTTTACCTCAAAAGCCCCAGGAGCTGCAGAACAGGCGGTAGCAGGACTGGGCATAACTAATTAGAGCCTATATAAAATGACATCTATTTCCACAGATGGGAAGCTGCTTCTCCTTTGTATGGCTGCTTCAGTTAATTAGTTATCTCGGAGGTTGCATTTGCATTCCTGCTTTGTGAAATACCCTTTTGTTAACTACTTTTCATATACTTTTATGAAGTCGGCCACTGAAACGGGCTCATTTATCTCAGCAGTGACAGGCTGAGAGCTTTGCCCAGAGATGCGTGCCAGATGCTGGGACTGTAAAATAATGTTTGGCTTGTCTGGTGTTTGGAAAGCAGACAGAAGGTGCAGGGCTATGAGGAGAAAGTCCCAGGCTGCTAAAGCCGAGGTCTGGATCTTGACAACATCTACTAAAATGTCCAATCTGTTTGCTTTTGTGTAGCTTGGATGAGCTGGGGAGGATGCTCTTGTTGCCAGCCCTGAGCTTGGACATCTCCATGTGAGCATCCAATCTTCTCAATCTTTATGTCCCGCATCCCCTCTCCAGCAGTGCTGCGTGCTCGCATGTACCCATGGGCGTGCAGACACCCCAAAGCCACTGCTCCAGCCGAGCCTGCTCCACACATTTCCCCTCCATTAGCTAGATAATGAGAACAGCAACGTTAATAAATCACCATCGTTATTGCTAGGAAATGCTTGCAGAATCAATGCTTCCTCTGCAGCTCGAGCAATCAGGCCTTTTGTTGGTCGGCTGTTTTTCAGGCATGTTTCTGCCATAAAGAGTGGAAAGTACGATGCAACCGATTTCCTCATTCTTGGCAGCACAGCTGCCTGCTCTCCATGCAAGGCTTTTCAGGCATTCAAAGCAACCCAGCATGCTTGGGCACGTGCTGCACATGATGGGGAGACCCTCCCAGGCCACTTGCATGTGGTTAGGGATCATGCAAGATGCCCACGGGCACTACCACAGGTAGTATTTCCATTTGCCTTCCCCTTGCACTTACTGGTTGGTGCTCGCCCCCCTGCTGCTCCATGCTGGTGATGTGTGAATGTTGCTGAATGCCCAAAATGGGGTTGAGGAATTGGCAATGTGTTGCTGGTGGTGCCAGACTCCTGCTTTCAGCAGGATTTGGTGCTTTATGCATTGTGGTCAGCATGTGAGGACCACAAAGCCCTACCCTAGGTGGGGCTTGGCTGCCCTGGTACATTTCCTAGGGACCCCAAGGGATGTTATGATGAAAGACTGGAACCTTGCCATGGGTTCAGCCGTCCTTCCATTCCAGGAGAGTCATTTATGGTGAGGGGAAAACATACTTTTAAACTCAAACTTTGAAAATTCAGAGCACAGCGCAACTGTTAAGAGGGAAATAAAGCTCAAAATACATAAATCTCTTTATTTTCTGCACCACTGAGTCTGTATTTGCCTGTTAGTTGATGCTCCTGAAGGTATCCGCTGGGATGCAACTATTATACATCCAAACTGTCACAAATGGAAGCGTCGCTTTGAAAGACAAAGGGTAATTTATTGAGAAAAGGGTGTCATTTAGGTGGAAGGATGGAAGGGAGAGAGACAGTTGCTGCAGAACTGTCAAGAGAGAATACCAGATCTGCTGCAAGTCAGGGAACAGCTTTGAATTGCCAAGGCTGCCCTTGAGGGATAAGAAAATTAAAGCTAAGGACAAATAAAAAGAAGTCTTCAATACAGTGACAGCAGAAACCTGAAGGATCACAGTGAAAAATGGGACTTCCTCCTAACAATAACCGAAAGAAAGATAGGAATGTAATTTGTAAAAGCGGGTAAATTGCCACCAAAAATTGTAAGCTGGATGGAGAAATGACCAGGCAGGAGAAAAGACACAAATGCATACCTGTTGTTTCTAGAGTGCTGCTTAAAAACGGGACCAGACACTGAACAGGGTGGAGGAGAAATGGAGGAAGGGAAGAGGTGGAAGAACCGCTCTGCAAGAGCTTTACCCGGGAGCCTGCATGGGCCGCGGGAGGAAAGTGTCTGCAAAAAATCCATAAACTCATCTTTTTGGTTTGTCTCTAAATAACACATCCTCCTCTGTCTTGGAGGGGGCTTATTTATATAGATATAGCACTAAGGAGCCAGGCACAGGCAGCTTGTTCCTCTCCCAGCTTAGGGCTCCTGAGGGAGCTTATTGCCAAGGAAGAGTTTGCAGGATGGGCAATTTTGGGGGAAATGAATTGCAAACAGCCTGGAGAAAAGTGTGAAGATCTCTGCAAGAGCCCTGCTCCAAGGCACGCACGCTGCCTGTGGGTGCAGGAGCCTGTGCCAGTGGGAGAAAGCAGGAGAGGTGGAATGTCACCAGCACCAGCAGGATATCGCCCTGCACACATCCCCTCCTGGCCCCTGAGCATCCTGATGGAGCCAAATGGCACTTCAGTTCTTTTAAGGCCATTGAAAAATTGATCTGCTGGGGAAGCAGAGTGAGTTTTGGGCACAACTCCAAAGCATTACAGCATGAAAGCCTGTGGGGTGTGGGTGCATCTGCAATGACTCCAGTTAAATAAGCAGAAGGAGTGGGGAGGGTGAGGTGTCTCAGCTGGGGTCCTCCCGCTCTTGGACCCAAAGCCTCTGGCGTGTCCCAACCTGCTTCTTCAAACACAAAGCTATCAGCAAGACCAATCAAGTACCATTCCCTCGTGCAAAAGCATCCCTGCGTGAAGGTAGAAGAACATTTTTAGCTGTGAAGGCTGCTTCAAAATGCCACCTTTTTGTTTTTCACATGGTGATTCTCTAGCAGGTATTCCCCTGAAGTCCCCAGAGCTGGAATCCCAGTTCTGGATGAGATGTCAGCACTTGCATTAGGCAAATCACTGAAACTAGCTCTTTCTCAAACGTTTTAGTTGAAAACACGCTTGTACCCCCAGGTACAACAAAAGCAGGTGCCCAGGGGGGTGTTGTTACTAAACTGTGACATTTCTCATGCTGTCTCAAACCCTGGGAATTGGAATATCTCAGCTGCCAACATCTACGATTAAGCTGCTGCCAGTGAGAGAAGCAGCAGAGATTTCATTGCCAGCTCCACAATGGAGCAGATCAGTGGGTGAGCATCTCCGGTTCCAACCACCGCGTGCATGCTGAGAAACAAAGCAGCCCAAGACAGCGGTGTTTGTGGAGCAATCCAGCCCATAGAGAACATAAAGCCAGGGAGGGGAATGAGGTGGGGGGAACCTTCCCACCCGCAAACATCACCCTGCAGCCACAGAGCTCTGCTCCTGGGGCTCACTGCTTCTGCCCTCTCATGTCTGGTCCTTCTCCATCCCAGGCTGCAATAGTGAAGAATAGCAGGGAAATAACATTAAAATGCAGAGAAATAACAGCCAGGTTGGGTTTTTTTCAAGGTTGAAAGATGGGGAGGAGGTGTTTGCAGGTATCACATCCCTTTAGCAAGGATTGAAATGCTTGGAGCGATCTTGACAGGCTAAAAACCCAATCTGCTGGAAATCATATACCTCAAATAATGTCCTATTGCTGCTGATTGCCCGTGTGTTTTGGGGCTGAATAGATACAGCCTGAAATTCATCTCGAGCTCCCATTTGCCACTCGTTACTGATGTTTGACAAGATGTGAGTGGTGTTTGAAAGGTTTTTACTGAGAAGGGTCATCGGAGGAGGGAGGCTTCATCGGTGCGTTCCAGGGCTGAGCAGCACCTGGAGGGCTGCCATTGCCCTGCGTGCACCCCAAGCTGATGCCAGGAGGGAAGCCAAGGGGTGTAGGGGCAGGACAAGGGGAATGGCTTTAACCTGCCAGAGGGGAGACTGAGGTGGGCTCTTAGACACAAGTTGTTCCCTGTGAGGGTGCTGAGGCGCTGGCACAGGGCACCCAGAGGAGCTGTGGCTGCCCCATCCCTGCAGTGCTCAAGGCCACGTTGGACACAGGGGCTTGGAGCAACTGCTCCAGTGGAAGGTGTCCCTGCCTGTGGCAGGGACTGGAATTGGGTGAGCTTCATGGTGCAATGATGTTCACCCTCCACAATTAACCAGCTGTGTCAGCACTGCTTGGCCTGATGTGTTACCCTGACATTTAGCTTGGGAGCATCAGAAGATGTGAGCATCATCACTAACAGTCGTAGTGTTCTTGTTGGCTGCCTGAGAATTGGAGAAAGAGCTGGGGATCAGAGAAAGAAAGAGGTTTTATGGCAAAAGTACTGAGAACCCTGGAGACCTGTGCTTTCTTCTGTTTTTATCACAGACTTTCTTGCTTTGGGGGCACGACTCCATGGCAGCTACATTTACTGTTAGATTTATGTTCAGGTACAGTAGTGGTGGAGCTACAAAATTAGTTGTGTGATCCCAATAGCCAGCAGCAGTAAAGGCAAGAAGGGCAGTGTTACAACTGAACACAGTTTAGGAAGGCTGCAGGTCAGGAATCAATTCAAATGTTTTATCTGCTCTAGTAGTTCCAAACTTAATATTGCTCTAATTTGTGTTATAAGGAGTTTAGGAAAAGTTTTGCTACCATTTATACCCTTTAGACGACCTGAGGATTTCATTTGGAATATACATACACTGCGCATAGTGATTAATTTTATATGGAAAGGCAATGTATCTATAGGTGATCTTGCTTGAAATTTAAAAATCGTAATGATAATTAAATATTGTTGACAAAATGGTGGTTTTGCAGAACCAAGTAAGGAGGAAAGCACTTTTTTCACCAAAGAGCTTGGATTTCATAACGTCTTTTGAAACAGCACTGTAGTCCTTTTGGAAGAGGAGGAGCAGTGGTGCCGTATCTCCCAATCAACAAACACTAAACCAGACATTTGAGTGGATTCCTTGCTCATCCCAGTCGAGACAACATTCCATCAATTGATAATGGATTGTGAAAAAAGTGTTGGAAAACTACAGTAATGGGAAAAAAATCCTTTAGCATATTCCATTACATATGACATGAAAGGTAGTGTGGCCAGTGCCCAGCAAAGGATGTTATCCTGTTATTCAACTGGGACAGAAGAAAAGGTGGCAAAAAAGCCCAGCTAAAGAGAGTCATTAAACCTGTTTATCATTAAATAAAACATACAAGCTTGTTCATAAGGCAGGAATGCAAAGTGTACCGTTCAAGGAAATGTAAACCTAACTGCAACTATTTCATTTCATGTGAGGTTTATGTTAGCTCTCCTATTAAATTTAATGGGTTGCCTCATGAGAAGCAGCTCATTAATATGAATATGAAGGGCATGTTTTAACCTGCAAACTAAAGAACACAAAGATGTGTGATGTTTATTTTCCTTGGCTTTTGAGAATTATGAACTGATGCAGTAGAAATAGCTGGAGTCTGGGGATAAAACACTGAGGTGGGAATCAGGAGGCCGTGTTTCTCATTCCACTCTGTGTCACATGCTTCCGAGGTGAACCTGAGCAAATCAATTAACTGCTGTTTACTTTGGTTACTGACTTGGGTTAAATCAACCAACAGTGTAATACTTTACTTACTGTGTGGCTAAATAAGTATTAATAATTCTACTGGTTTAGATGAGCATCGTGGACTGCATGGAGTAATGAGCAGTGCTGCAGTGGTGGTCCAGGGTTTGGATTTGGGAAAGTCAGTGGCTACCTTGATGCGCTGGAGAATACCTCTCAGCTGAGCTGGTGATAGAGCTGAGCTGATCATAGAATCATAGAATCACAGACTGGTTTGTGTTGGAAGTTCATCCAGTTCCAATCCCCTGCCATGGGCAGTGACATCTTCCACTAGAGCAGGTTGCTCCAAGCTCCATCTTTGAATACTGCCAGGGATGGGGCAGCCACAGCTTCTCTGGGCACACTGTGCCAGCGCCATTCTGTGATTCAGAGATTTTATGATTCGATTTTATTGCTTTCTGTATACTTCCTGACGGATGGGATCATCAGGGGCGAGGGTAGCTGCAGCGCTCTCCTCACCGTGTCTGGAGTATGGTGTCCAAAGGACCACTGGTGGAAGAGTCTTACCTTGCTGTGTGGAAGCATTGGTATGGATCAGACTAAAGGCCAAAATGAAAAACATCCATAAGAAAAATAATCCAGTTCATTACAGGGTCTTAGACTATAAAAAATGTAATAGTTTTAGTAATAAAACTATTTGGATAATAGTAATAAAACTTTTTGGGGGTAACTCACAAAAATGACTTAGAAAGGCTTAGTAAGACCTGCACCCTGGTCTTCAACTTGTGCAAGGAAAGTGTGAGAAGCATCCTACTGTTTTTCTCTTTGTTACAGTTCTGTTCCATTGCGCATACTCGGGAGAGCCCTTTATTCCACATTGAAAATAGTCCATGAAAATCTGTATTGACGTAATAGCTTATTAGGCTACAAGCAAAATATTCCCAGAACTAATTTTTAATTAATATAGTTCACTGAAATCTTATAAAAGATTCATACATAGTATGATAAAAGAAATAAACATCCTCAATACCATGTTAAGTTTCTTTTCTTTGTAAAACATTGGGTTTTTCCTCTGCTACCAGCAGAATAAAACCTCCTCTTACAAAGTTGGCTTGTGCTTGCTTTGGCAGCTCTGTCAGATGTGATATTTTCTGATACATAAAATGGTGCTATTAAATCAAAGTCATCTTCGGTCACCTTTTCTCACTTTTGGAGCTGCTTTTTTGTAAACAGCTCTGTATTTTCAGCCCAGACTTCTCTTGGAGTCTGTCACTGTCCCTCCAAGAGGCTGCTTCAGAGCTGATGGAGGCCACTAGAAATCATCCCACTGACCTATGCAGTTTGTGTCAGTTATGAGGTGATTAAAAGTGGCAAGATTTGACTCGGATTCATAGAATCCCAGACTGGTTTGTGCTGGAAGGGACCTTAAAGCTCCTCCAGCTCCAACCCCTGCCACGGGCAGGGACACCTTCCATAGAGCAGTTGCTCCAA
>JANRGW010004815.1:0-25952 GCA_024733675.1 Psilopsiagon aymara | reverse complement strand
GCTGCGGGGAGCGGCAGCGGCCGCGGCTATTTGAGCGGCGGGGCCGGGACCGCCCGCCCCCGGCACCCCCCTTCCCGCCCGCAGAGGGGCGGCCGCTGGGCACCGCCGGGAGCGACGTCTCCTAAACGGGAGACGGAGTTACCAACCTCGGGCCCATAGCGCTTCCCCACGGGCGGGACGGCGGAGGAGGAGCCGCCGCGGGGCTGCGATCTGCGGGGAACGGTTCCGAGCACGGTCCCTCACTGGAAGGGCATGCAGGGTACTGGGCAAGAGTGCCGCATTACCCGCCTATGGCAGAGCCTGAGCCGAGCGCGCTGGAGCTGCTGCATCTTCTATTTTCATAGCATGGGTTGTGGTGAAAGGAACCATAAAGCTTATCTAATTCAAACTCCCCTGCCACGAGCACCTTCCACTAGACCAGGTTGCTCGAAGCCCCATCGAACCTGGTCTTGAACACCTCCAGTCTGACCTCAGCACTGCAGAGCTTTAATGAGATGAGCTTTATGGTTCCTTTCAACACAAACCATTCTATGATTTGGTTATTTGAGCCATGGATCAAGTCCACTGTAGATGAGGAAAGACCGTAGAAGGAAACAGAAAACCCCTCCCAGGTAGAGTGACAAGGAGGATGTTAGTGGAAAGAAGAGAGGCTCAAGCAGTCTATTCAACAGTAAGAGAGGAGGGGATGGAAATTCTACAGAGGATGGCAGGAGCAGTAAACCGTCTGCAAGGAGAGAAGACAGAGAGCAGCAGGACACACTGCCTTTAAAAAGGATACGACCTGAAAAGCGCTGTTGCAACTACAGTAAGAAAGATCAATTGATACTGGTCCGGTGTCTGATAAATACCTTGAGAAAAATAAGAGGTGTTAACAGATTTATTAAATAAAAAAGTTAATCTACCCAACCAATCACAGGCACAGAAGTTGTTCACACCCCCTGCAGAAGCAGAAAGACACTGCAGTCTTTTTTATTTGTGTTTAAGATAACCACACTGCACATCAGTGTGACACATTTCACCTGATTTGCAGAAAACTTGCTCACTCAGGAGTGTGTGGTTTCCTAGATATTACATATATCCCCTTCATAGTAACAGAAAGAAGCAACTTCTTTAACAGATTACAAAGCACAGCATGCCAGACATGAATGCCTCTGAATTTCAACCTTACCATACATAAATAGAACATAACCTCTCTATGCATCACAGTTAAACAAGGGAGAACTCAAGGAAAATTAACACTTTCACTATAAGTTAGCCATTTAAAACCAACTTAAATCCAAAGTCAAATCAAGAAGAAACAGGTGCTTGTTAGTTGGCGAATTACTGAAATGTATTTCTAATTCATGTTTCCAAAGGACACAAATAAAAGACCTCAACTAGAACAAAATCTAGAAAATTGTTCAAGGTCTCCAAGGAATGTAATTTGCATCTTTTAATTCTTATGTCCCTGACAAGAAAGAGGAATGTGTCTGGGCATACAGAGTGCAAAACTGAGGGCTTAAATTCAGTATTAAATTGTTTCAATGCTTCCTTGCATACATGTTGTATACTCTGGAATTAGAAAACAGCACTTCCTGGCTCTTCTAGGAAATTAGGAGAATCACTACTTTATCACAATTAATAAAAAGATAACAATCAATTTTTCGGAGTTCATAGGAAAATACTGTTAGAGAACTTATCTCTTCCAGAATTGAGTGCAGGGTACTATGCCCAAGCTGGTTTACTTTCAAGCTTATGTTTCTCTTTCAGCCCAGCAGTACTAGTTCTGCTCTTACTTCAACAGGATAGCTCATGTATTTTGCATTTTCATGTATTTTCCTCAGTGCCCTCTTTGTAGATAATTAACATCTACTTTACAAAATCTGTATTTTCCAGATTACAAAAAAGTTATCTTCCACACTCTGCCTCTGCCTGTACACACAGAGTTCCTACTTGACTGCAGTTGTTTCATAGCAACTGCCCTTCTCCACACCCCTTATCCCCACTATTCCTCATTTTTGAAACCTGACATGGTTATCTAAAATTTCAGTTCATTTGGGTAAATATTCTGGACAGGTGTAATATAAGAGCATCTGGTTCATTAAGTTATCTGGTTAAAGAACATTCAGTATGAAAGAACACACACATAAACATTGTGAGCAAGCAGTTAAGAGAGAATGAGAACCGGAAGGCTTCAGTCTCAGGTAAATGATGTGAGAAGAGGCAGAGGATAGGGAGGGTCCGCTGTCAGTACCCTGGTCTAGCTGAGCACTTATTCACAGCAGGCCACATTATCTTAGAGCATCTTCATGTAAACCAAACAGAAAAATGTGTAAGATATATCACTTTAATGCTGTTAAGTTCATTGATTAAAAAAAATCTACCACTTAGGAAACCCAAATAAGAAAGGTTTGTCTCCTGTTTGAACACATCTAACAGAATTTTTACTCACTGAGATTTAGGACCCAATCTTTAATCATTACTACAGTCTGCAACAACAGTGATGTTATGATTAGTACATCAAACAAAAAGAATAATTTACCACAGCCATTTTTATATTGAAAAGAAGCTGCTTCCATTATTTGTAGTCAGACAAATGGCACCAAATGTATTGTAAAGGCTAAACATATTAACCTTTCATTTTTAGAAGTGACACAGAGAAAGGTAAGTTCTATGCTAATCATGCAGTCTTTTCTCATCATGGCTGGTATCAACCACACTAAGTATTTAAACACTTTCAGCTAATGTTGGAGTCCACATCTTCTCCTGCAATTACTGAAGCTCCAGTTTGTTACTGATTTCTGTGTTTCAGTTACCACTCTCTGTTTTTATCAGTTCTTTGATGATGTGTAAGACCTTGTCATCTAGGAAGAAAACAAAACAAACTGAATGGGAAAGAGCAAGCTTAAAAATTGATTCATAAACCCCAAGAATATCAGAAGTCAAGTTAGTTCTCAGCAACTTAAAATTACTATGTTTTAGGTTATGCCAAACTCTAAAGAAGACAAGTGCTTCTCATTTATGAAGCAAGAGGGCAAACAAGTACGTCCATAGTACACAATTAGAAAGTTTACAGATTTATCCAATGATCTAGTTGTGGCCATTTCAGTATTATCACAAGAAACAGAGAAAGTTACAGGTTACCTACAGACACATTAGCATATGGGAACTTCCTTTCTTCCTCCCACCTACAATGTTCTTCCGAACACCTGGTGATCAAAGTTCAAATTGTGTCTCTCTATTGCTTGCCTCAGGGCCAATATGCAGTTCCCCATCATTAACCTAAATTGTGAGACAACTTGCATAATGCTTAAAACTCATCAATGCCTGAGGCTCATCACACACAATCTTATTTCTGTTCTGAGATGCATACCTCACTATTACTACATTACTGCTTTAAATGGTGTCATCAGGGATATCTTAAAAAAACCACCAGTCGTGCAGATTATATGTCTGGGGTGAGCTACACAGTGTATGTAGGATTAGCAATGACTTTTTGGATGTCTCTCAAGATAATGAAATGATACACAGATCATGCTAACCCTTACTGGGTGAGAGTGCAGTGTTCTCATGCTTCCCCAAATTTGCTAGGTCTATTTAACAAATAGTAATTTCAGCAACGCAGAAATACAGTTACCTTCAAGTGACATTTTAGGATTTTCAAGCTTCTTCTTTAAAACAGACTCAATGAGAACCCTCAGCTGTTTAAAAATTACTGCTATCTTTACAGGAGCCTATAAAGAACAGAAGACAAACATTCACATTATTCAGACATTTTACACCAAAACATAGATTATTACTTTACATATAAACAGAATTTTATGAGACACCTACAAACACGACACATATGCGTAATTTTTAAGCATGTTGACAGTGTACTCATGAAATGACTGGGCTTGCATTATGCCCTCTTATTTTTAAGCACTTGTTGTAACATCACAGCCTAAAGAACAGCAGCTCAGAATGACATATATGATAATCACATATATGATGAACAACCAGCATATGGTGAAATTATTAATTTACCAGTATCCTACTTAATTGCCTCCCCCCCCCCCCCCCCCCAAGTATTAAAGTACAAATTAATTTATACCTGATATGCAATACCTACACATGTCCCTCCAGGACATCTGCCTGGCCTCCTGGAATGCTGTAAGCTCCTCCTGAGGAGGCTGTCACAAATCTCTCCTAAATCTCACTAGGAACTTGGATAACTACAGCTGAACCCTCTCTCAGGAATCTTTTATTTTATCCCTCCTTTGCTATTCCAGTCTTTATTTTTTCTATATAGTGCCTATGGTACAGTAACTAGCTATTAAGGATAAAGCATAAAATGCAACATACTCTGCTTAGCATCTCGGTAGAAAAATAGAATATCTGGTCAGCCCAGCAACCACAGAACCTGTAGCTTCCCAGGGACCATAAAAGTTATCCAACAAATCCACAAAGTAGCTGCTTTTAAAAATTCCATACTCATGACAAGCAGTGAATTCAATTAGATGGTTGCTTGCCTGCATCAGCAGAGTGCAAAAAACTGAAACGTTTTGTAGTTTATAGTCTTCCTTGACTATAACAGGGCTCACAAGGGCACAGAAACTTGTGACAAAGTAGCTGGCAGGCCAGCAAAAGTCTGTGTTGGCTATTTAACAATTTACAAAGAATTTTCGCACATCACCAACTCTTTTGTCAAAAATACAGTAAGAAAATGCAGTTTTCCCATTCACAAATAAAACTTTTTCACCTGAAAGAAAAAAACCCCAAAGAGAATCAACAAACAGCCCAAACCCAAACAAACAGGTATTTTCTCCATTTGGATTTTTTATTTTACCAAATTATTGTTTGGGCAATCATGCAAAATAATTAGTATTTTAAAGATAACTATGTACTTACATGATTATAAGACTGTAGAAAAGGGTATATAAAATTAGCACACTTATGTTTCCAGTATCAGCTCTATAAAACAAGGTTTAGTCTATATTAATTTCCAACACCTTTTCTGGAAGAACACTGACTTTCTTCATGAAGGAACTGATTTGTTACAAGCCACAGATTATAAACCTGTCAAGTAAAATTTATTAAGACTATCATTTCCTTTAATTCTCTCTTCCCTTATTCCCTCATCTTCATCTCACGTATACAGCTTGTACATCAACTGTGTAATATAAAAGGCCATAAAACCACAAAAGGTAGTTATCAACCCTGCACACCTGAAAATGGATCCAGCCATCAACTGTCAGGAGGCGTTCCCGATGCTGCACTTCTATATCCCCCCCAAAAAGCAAAATGGGAAAGGGGGATACTAAAGTAGTCTCTCTCAAATACACCTTAGCATACCTCACCTGCATATGAACAAACAGAAGCATTAAAAACAAGAAACCTGAAGCCACATAAAATCTGTAACAACATATTTGACTGTTACTTTTAAAAGCAAAAAAAATATACTTTTTTCCTTTTAAGATCCAATTAACATAAATCACTGTACACAGAACAACTAATGGCAATTTGTCTGTCCTAGACCACATGAAATAAGCCACCTCTAAGCAAGTAACAGGCTTATATGACACCAGGACATTAGCTAAAACCACAGTTTTCTTGTTAAAATTTAAACAGAAAGATAATGTTCATCTATTGCTATTCAGAAAAAGACATCAAAATTAATAAACGTACTGAAATAAAAAGGCAGGTAAAACTCTTCTGTTACATATTTTTATTAGCAGCAGCTGGTTTGTCAACCTATCTAAATACACACAAACACATGAATGTGGGCACACAGAGAACTACTTAAGTCAGCATATGCTACTTCAGAATTTGGAGCCTCTCCCAGGTAATGATGCAATGGGATGAGAAGGAGTTGTAGTCAGCGGAAAGGAAACAAAAAGAGTGCATCTTCACAAAGAACTGGAGCCTTTTTTTGTTCCACTGTCCCTAGAACAACCTAACTACTTTTGCTGCTGTCTTGTCCTTACACTAGAAGGTTCTTGGAGGCAGAAAATGTTACACTGGTATGTCTTTATATTAGAGGCCCAACTCCATTTTTACACAAATGATCAGCTACACTCATTATTTTTTACTTACCTTCTCCTGGTAAAGGAGCCACCCGTATGTCTGTAAGTCTCGATTTACAGAGGAGGGATGCACTTGTGCTTTACCTTGAGCGGTTTCTACCATACAAGCCAGCTTCTCTGTAATATCCACAGACTTTGTATATATTATTTTTCCTACGTTGTCATACAGTCCTGCAGTCAACACAGCTTTAAGAAGAGCTATTTCATGGAGAGAAAGGGATTGAGTGACTCCATTTCCACTCCATCCACATTGTGTTGTAGGTCCTGTGAACCCTGCTGCTCTGACCACCCTTATGAGTTCTTGCTTCACATCCTGAAATTAGGAACGCATTAGTAAAACTATCTAAAAAGGAAGATACTCCACTCCATCAGGTGCAAATGACACTCCATCCCAAATACTCATGCCCTCCACGAAAATACCTCTTACTAAAGATATTCTATGAGAAAACCACTATGAGAAAAAACACTATGAGAAAGCCACTATGAGAAAAACATTATCTGGAATACAGGATTAGATGCATAGTACTATATATACTGCAATTACTCAACCTCTCACCTGTAGTTAATATAAAAATACACTTTTGCATGAAAGATCCACTTCTGCTTAGGAAAGCTCAGTCGCACAAACTTAAATAGGAAACTTGTCTAATTTAAAGATTTTCCTCACAAAAATAAAAGTCTATTTATGTAAGTTTGTGGCTTATCTTTCAAACTGTTAAAGAGACCTATATTGATAGCAAGACATTGAAACAAGAATAACACAATCTAAGCATTTCACTTCACAGGTTTTGACTCTCCAGTGGACATAAGGACTAGTTTCTCCAATGGCAGGGACTACAAAGATGTACCCCAACAAAGTGTGCATATCAAAACTCAAATGAAGACACAGCTACCTTGACTGAGGGTGCGCCTTTCATCAGTCCCTAGCATTCCACTTGGCTTTGCCTCATCTAAATAGTAACTGATGTATCACATCTTTAAAATGGAATGACATTTTCAGAGGGAAATTTTAGCAAAACTTTATAGAGTGCAGAGTACAACTATTTTGTTTACCTCCAGAGTTAACAGGGAAGTCCTACTGAGGAAGTTTCTTCTGCAGTAAGTCACTTCAGCACGATACCCCCCTTCTTGTTGAGCTCTTTTCCACCTACGCAAAAAGAATCACATCAAGAGTACAACATTATGGAAGTGGTATAAGTTAAAAGGCAATACTGTGTTCTGGTCAGCATTCTCCACCCAAAACTAGTAATAAGTGGCACTGATGAACGTGAATGCTGCGGGTCTAAAAGCTCTTTGGAGAACATTCCTGAAATATAAATTTGGCAGATGCTAAGGAAAACACAAGGTAATTTTCTCTCAAAAATTACACATGCCTGTCAGTCTTTACAGTTACACAGAATTCAGACAAGGTTTTTGAGACTTGGCCGCAAACTGCTTAAAAATATAAAAAAAAATACTTATGTCATTTTATAATATGCTCTTTCTCAAATACAAAGTGCCTGGGTCAGCATACCACAAACAGCAAACAAAATACTTTAAACACTAAGCAGATACAGTACACCTCTGTATGTGTGCAAGCACAGTTAAAAGGAGTTAAATAAGGTACTAAGCAAGTTATTCTTTTGTGTTGCAGTATTTGGCAATTTATTGTTGTTCTGAAGAAAAAAGCTTCAGGTGCAAGCAATTCAAGATAAGATACTTAAGAAGGACTCTACGCAGAACTGCATTACTTAGGTGTTATTTGCATCCAGCTACAAGCACAGGAGAATTATCACTTACCCTAGATAAGCATTGTAGATTGTTATATGGTCTGAAACTGCCATTGCTAGAGATGATTTTGCAAGATCTGCTTCATCTTTTCGACCGATTGGTGTAGTAAATGGTGATTTTTCTGTCATAACAGCAGCCAGAGTTGCCTGCAATTAGTAAATGACACATCACTTAAAGTATCATTAAGTGTTACTCTGAAAGAAAATTTAAAATTATTTTAAGATAAACCTGTATTCTTATAATAAAATACTCTTCTCTTCTACCAAGTTCCAAGAAAAACTTATCATTGTAAGAATTTCTATATACAATTCAGAACTTACATTAAAGACATTGCTTACATAGTGCCTTATGTAAAAGGCTGGGAAAAAAAAAGTTAAATCTCAAAACCCACATGAAATAGTTTGTCAGATGACAGAGCAATCCCTGATACAACACAAAGAAGATCAGATTAAACAACTGCTTCAGACCACATTAACAGGAGATGCCGAGAAAGAATTTTAACTTTCAGTTCTCAGCAACTAACATTTCCTCTTAACTTGCAGTGAATTAAGTGGATTAGCTGAAAGTGTAAACCATTTCACAGTCTTCATATGCTATCAATTAATTCTCAGTAACTTTACATGAGCATGTTCTTGGCCCACAGACTGGGCTAATTCAGACTGACCTAACCAACATCACAAGACTTTTTCTGTAGGTGTCATATTCTCTGAGATTGTAACAGACAGAACTGGAGACCAAGTCGAACTATACCCTTGCAAATAGAACCTAGAAGTTTAGAATCATAGAATCATTTATGTTGGAAAAGACCTTTAAGATCATTGAGTCCAGCCATAAAGAACACCTAGATTGTTCCCCCACGTGATGTCCAGCTGCAATCACCTTAGAATAAACATTTTAACTTCTTGCATCATCCCTTCAAAATACCATGTTGCAAGAAACCAGAATAACTGTAAAGAGTTAAGTATTGTTAAGCGTTTCTATACATTCTTAAACATTTTTTTCTTACTCACCACAGGATCCAAACAGCCAAATATAGCACCAAATATAAGCATTTTGCCAATCTTTACATTAACAGGAAGGGCTGCAAGGTGCTGGCCCAATGGAGTGAGCTTGGGCTCATTTAAGAGACAAGCCCCAATCTTCCTCAATAGGTTCATTGCATTACCAATTACTTGCTGCTGTGGTGGGTCTAATGCTCTGGAAAGAAAATCTTCAGGAGATCCAAGATTGCATTTCTGTGGAGTAAATTGGCATGTATTCCAATATAAGAATTTATTACAAAAAAACTCTATAGCAGCTACAAAGGAAACCAGAAAGCTATGACTGCAATCAAAAGCCTGCACTCCCTCCCCTCTACACCAACCTCTTGATTCCCAGTTGACAGATGGACCCCACATTAGGTTAACAAAGCTTAACACTGACCAGAGAACCATGTTAGCTATGTTCACAAATTAGCAGGAGACTCTCAAACCTGATGCAATGGAGTTCAACCTAGCACTAATTTGACAAGTTGCTAGTTTTAGCAAGTGTATCCTGCTCACTCAGGATGAGGAGAGAGGAAATGGAATTGCTTCCTTAAGCAGAGATCAGTTTGAAGGCTATTTAGCTAACTTTCAATTACTTTGAGATAAAGTGGAATAGTATAGTACGCTATTTTCACTCAGCATT
The DNA here is from genome assembly GCA_024733675.1 of Psilopsiagon aymara. Classification (NCBI taxonomy): domain Eukaryota; kingdom Metazoa; phylum Chordata; class Aves; order Psittaciformes; family Psittacidae; genus Psilopsiagon; species Psilopsiagon aymara. The sequence goes on along the minus strand of JANRGW010004815.1, from coordinate 16,470 downwards.
ATGCTCTGTACTTTTCAGCACACAGATACCGAGTTCCCTCTGCCATGGCAGGAGAAGCTCCACTAACTACAATGGATTAGGGCTCTCCTAGCAAACTTCTCTAGCTAACAAGGTCAGTAACTCCAAAAACCAAAACCACACGATAGTATGAAGGTGCAATTCTCTCACAGGCACATCTAGTATTTTTAGCTAACAAGGTAATTCTAAAACCCAAACATACCATAATATGAAGGCATAACTCCTCCAAAGGCACACGCAGTATTTCCGGAACAGAGTATTCCATGAAACTTTCAAATCTGCAACATCATGGAAACATATAATCACAGACTGTCCTTAAATTCAACTTAAAAACATAGGTTTCATATGCTCACTCTTTCAAGCTGTTCTTTTGAGGGACAATGGAAGGGTGGCATGTGTTTTAATACACAGGTAAACTGTTCACCCTTTGAATTAAGGCATGTGTGGTAGCTTGCTTTCCACGAGGATTTTAAGGAAAGCTTTTGCTTAGAGAGGGAAAGGCAGTTTGACCTTGATTTTCAAAACAAATTCTTAGAAAACATATATCTCAAACTCAACATTTTGCATGTAGCTAAAATACATATTTCATTGGTTATTTGAAAATACTTCAACTGTTTCTCAGCTGAAAGTGGCTTCAGACTTTCGGACAAGCAGGAAAAAGTTAATTCCACTGCAGTAACAGAAACTAACTCAGCAGTGCTGTGTCATTTAGTATTTTCCTCTTCTCTCATTTCTAAAGATATCACTCCAAAAACTCAGATATTTGTCCGATAAAAAAATTCACGTTCAGGAAGCAAGCTTGGTGTATACGCAATCCAGTAACATTGTTAAAAAATGATCTTCTACAACTCCTGAGTGCTGCATTTTTCCTTTAATCACAAATACTTCTTTATACGTTCTACGGATACTGAAAGTTAAATTAACCTTTTAAACCAGTGAAAAAAAAAGACTGTCATAACAATTTATTAATACAATATTCAACTTCTGTTTTGGTTTTTTTTTTGGGGGGGGGGTGGTTGGTTCTATTTTTACTTATTTGGTTGGTCTTGGGTTTTTTTGTGAAATTTTTCTTTTGCTTGGTTTGGGGTTTTTTTCCCTCCAAGTTTACTCTTTCCAGTTTGCAGTAATTAATTTCAACAAGACTTGGTTCTGCAGATAAAATGAAAAGATATCTTTATGATTTACAAAATCTTGCTAAGTTTACTGTACCTTTCTCTTGTGTATATTCGGAAGCAGAATCCGTCTCTAACACGCCCAGCTCTTCCTTGACGCTGCAGAGCGCTAGCTTTGCTAACAAAGGTCTCTTCTAGGGAACTCATCTGACTACTTTCATGATACCTTGAAAATTGCAAAGCAAGTGTCCATTTGAATTTCAGAATTAAAATTTAGATGCATACTGAATTTAAATACTGGCATATTGATAATATATCTAAATACAATTTATTTGAAAATAATGGTAGTTTTGAAAACTAAGCATACCTAAGCAGGACCTAAAATGGACTTTAGATCCAAGGTTCTTAGTCATTCAACTTTGGATACAATTCAGTAAGGGAAGTATATAAATTGGAAAATGAAAGAGCTACTGTATTATCTTATTTCCCTGGCCATTCAGAGTTGTTCTAACACATTCTGTAGGGCTTTTCACATTTTAAATGGACAAATAATAATTTCTAAGAACTGAGATAGTATAAAAAGGATCTCCTTTATTTTTAAACCAGTACTTAATCACGGTTCTCCACATTTATGTGAACTCCCTTTATTGTTCTCCACACCACCTCAAGACTCAAAGAATTCATGCCAAACTTGGACCTAAACTGCAAGCTGTTTACTGAGCTCAGTACATTTTTCTTTTTGTCCGGAACTGTAGCTTAATAAGGATACATAAAATTCTTGCAGAACTAACCTCAAATATTTTCAGTAATTACAACATGATCGATGAAAATCAAACTCACCTATTTTCTTTTGTTCTCCCAGTGTCAATTACAAAAACAACATCTGGTATCGTAATACCCGTCTCTGCTATATTGGTTGCCAAAACAATCTGAAAACAAGTAACATACATAAATAAAAAAATTATGGAATGTCTGCCTAATGGTTTTTATCCTTTTACTCAGTATTACAGAATAAGTTTGGTTGAAGCTTTTTACCCCTGTTTCCTTAAACAATTTGTCAGAGCATTAAAAACTACACAACTTCGAAAATCAGTTCAGTCTTCTTCAATTACTGAGGAATCAAGAGTTACGGGACAATTATGCAGTCATTTTCTCTTTTAAACCCCATCACAATACTAGCTAGTATCTGCCAAAATTGGTCAACTTTTAATTAAATAGTTTGGCAGCAAGTAAAATACTATTTTCCCAGATAAAAAAATGTAGTTACTGGTCAACGATAGTTAAAATACAGGAAAGCAACAATTAAAAAAATTAGAAAAATAGTATGTTTAAAAATTTGCCTGATTACTGTTAAGGCATCCACAGCATGATAGATTCCATCTGTTACTACAGAGCACCAAACTAGGAACTGCTCCTTTGCAGTGAGAAAAGCACAGGAACAACTGGTTGCTGTGTAAGTCTGTGTGATTAGATTTTAAAACAATTCAGAGTTACACCCACAGTAAGTTTCTCCTTTCAGCAGCGAACTTTGCCTTTCTAACTGTATCTTACCTTTCGAATACCAAGAGGAGGTATCCTAAATGCAGCTGCTTGATCTTGAGTTGAAAGAACAGAATGCAAAGCTATTAACCTGTGCCTAGAACAAGAAATTACACTAATAAATATATAGTTATTAAATTAAAATACATTAAAAAAACCGAGACAGAACAATGACAACAGTTTGTCATCAAAAAAGGCTGAAAGCAACGAGAATGAGGAACTTGAAAGATGAAAACTTTGTATGATTAGGTATAAAACTCTGATTCAGCATTTGTTACAGTAACAAGAAAAGCTAACACCATTAGTTTATAAGAGTTCTCCTCTTGATAGTAATGCAGAAAAAAAACACTACTACTGCAGAACTAGGTTAATTTACATAAATAGACCAGCAAAAAAAGGCACCAGATGTCCATGAACAAAAATTCTTTACACTGTGCTTCCAAGGACCATTACTGAAACTTTGCATGCAACTATAAATACATGCAACTTCCAGCCTAAGTAATAAAGGCCTTCAGAGATAGGACAGCCACAGAAGTTTGTACTTCCTTTTCTTCTAGACCTTGATCTATGCATTTTTAGAATTTGACTGCAAATGTTCTTTTCATGCCATCATGTTTCTAACCTTTTCCTCCTCACAAAATAAATCTCAAAATTATCTGTCATTACAACACTATGCCTTCTCATCTTGGCAGATTATTGTCTGTGGATCTATACTCAGGAAGTAGCCACTTCCATGTGGACAGTAAGCAAGAGAAAGCTATGTCCCAGATACAGTGCTTTGTGATTAAGCAAGCTTGTTGAAAAATAAAAGTTACTGAACCATTCCTAAATGTCAGCCATTTTTGCTTGTGTAATTTTTAGATAAAAAGTACATCTATAGCACAAATAGCTCTGAGGTATAACTTTCTCTTTTCAAGAATAGCAGACCTCAAACAGAAACAAATATATTGATTAAGTTAAGCTATTAACTTTATAGGAAGTATCTGCATTACCTGTCACGCAAGTTAAATCTTCTGTCAGTTGAAATGAGATCATACAGCTGCTGAATATGGGCAAGGCCCGGTAAAAAGATCAGCACAGCACCCTCAATGTTCTTAAACTGGGGACTTCTGTCTGGAAAGTTACAGTGCAGGCACATAGTTAAAACAAACATGCATTCACAAACAGCTTCCCTGGAATAAAGGAGCTGATTCTGGCCCCTGTGGTAAATGCTTTTTAGGCTATTTCATTGAAAGATTAGGGTAAAGTACTTCATTATCAGTAGAAAGCACTGGAAAATAATTCCAAAGGACAGCCCCAGGTATATAAACTTCTTAAGTAGACTGTACCCAAGTATGCAAGCAACTCCAAAATGAGTTCAAGGTTGATCTTGTAAGGGTTCATATAGAAGATAGCCTGCTGTGTACGACTGCTATACTTTGCATAGTAAGGAGCCAAATCGATACCAGATCCAGACTGGATTGGGACATACTCCTAAAAAACAAAAGCAGGGGGGAAAAAAAAAAAATCATATTCTCAGTGGTTTAGAAGGTAAGGGAGCAGAGGTCAAATTGTCATTCATTTAAATTTGTGTTTCTTAAAACACAGATTGAGACAAGAGACATTTGATTAACTTCCCACCAAAATCAGTAAAATCTCATCTACATAACACGTGTATAGGTATCTACTGCAGTTAGACAACATTCCACATTTAAAAAATAAAAAAATAAAGTCTGTCCAAGAATTACTGTACATACAGTCTGTTTTACAAATGATAACAGTTCCCAGAACCATACGTGGCATCCAATTTGTACCAATTCAAAATGGGATTAACAGTGTGGCTAGTATTCTTTCAGAACTCCTATTTTGGGATATAGGAAACGAGTCTCCTCTTTCTCGTCCCCCTCACCTTTCTCAGCTAATGGTTGCAATGAAAATTAATAGTTACTTAGGTGGCAACACCTGCCTTGTTTTGGAGCAGAAGGAAAGGGAAAGGAAGGAAGAATTAGCAGAACATGCAAGCACTCACATTGTCTATAAACATCTTACAGAAACATACTTAGCATTAGGCTTCTATGCCTAATGGCGCTATTGCAAATTACCTCATAGTTAATCAACAAACTTAAAGAAGTTTGTCACCACATATCCTTCTGTACTGAAGGCTCAGCTTAAATAAACTACAAAGATTGAGAAGCACTCAGAAAAGCACTTGGGCTTCAACTAAAGGATGCTGTTGTGATATGTGTGGGATCTACCACTACAGGAGGAAAAAAAGGAAAAAAAAATTAACAGAAAAGTCAGCAGAGCACGAGAACGTATTTTTCAATGCATGTGTTGGTTTGACCATGCCAAGCTGAGGAAGTCTGGCATACACTTCAAGACAGCAAGTCCGAGCAGACAGGCAAACAGCCTACGTCAGACAGTATTCCTACACAATTCCCTTAAATAATTTTGATCCAAAAGCACAAACAGCTGTCACTACAGAGCATCTACAATATTAACCACAGCCTATTAAACAGAAAACCTCTATGAAGTAATCTCATGCCAAGTTGGAGGATCTTGAGAGTTTTTGCAGCTAAGAAGGACATAGCCTTTTCTATTCTGGTCTTAGATTCACTACTTAGGAGAATTGTCTGGGAAAAAAATCTTACATGCTTTTCCCTATAGCTGCTGCTTATAGATGTAGAGCTAGGAATCTGTACAACAGAACTCAATACAGCAAAATCAAGATGACTATAAAGGAGCTGTAAAAACTAACATCAGGATGCAGTGTTAATAAATGTCTGTTTTCCACTATAGGAGTGCCACAGTGTTTGTTTTATCAACTGAAGTAGTATTTGCTACCATACAATCCAATCACATTTAATAAAAAGAAAATTAAAAAAATAATTTAAAATACCAACATTTCCAAGCCAAAACTAGAACACCTATTTTACCTGATACTTAGTGGAGCCTCCTCCTTTGCTAGTAACGTTTACTGTTACTTCTTCCTCTTCCTCCAAGAATTTCTGACAATACTCTGAGTCTTTCTCCAGGACATAGCCTGTTGCTTCAATTACATCTTCAACATGGAAAATCTTTAGTGAAAATTCAAAGAAGAAATACATAGAATGTTAGAAACTAAACAGCAACTTTATCTTTTCTCTCTTTTTCTGGGACTTTTTTTTTTTTTAAGTCCCTTCTCTTTTAATGTTGTAATAGCTTCTATAAATTTCAACTCAATCTTTCTTGCAATTTCTAAAAAACTAAACTTAGACCTGCTACAAGTTTGTTAATGCCACTCCGCATGATCACCAACATTACCTTTACCATAGCCTGTAAAACATGCATGAGAAACGTATGTAGGAGCATAGTGACAGATGAATAGCAGTGGGGGAATTCTTTAGTGCTTTCCTTTTTACGTAGCTTGAACACAGAAAAATCTGTCACTGATGGACTGATTTAGGTCAGTAACAAATCCATCAGAAAGAACAGTACAACTCTAACTCAAAGCACTGAAGCTATTTTGTATTTTTGAAAAAGAAGAGCTATAAGCCCTTAAAATATATGTTTAAGATAAGTATTTTTGGTGAGAAAAAATAATGAAGGTGTATTTTCTATAGACACCAAACAGACAAACACTGTATATGTGTTCACAAAGAGTCCTAGCTATAACAGAAATATTTACGTACCTCAACAGGGTAACTCCTCCCTGAGATTCTTAAAATGGGACAGTGTGAGAAATAGCTGGAAAACTTCTCACTATCTACAGTAGCACTCATTAAAATCAGATGCAGGTCTGACCGCTTATGCAGTATCTCCTTCAGAATAACTAGCAAGAAATCAGACTGGACACTTCTTTCATGTACCTGTAATTGGAAAAACATATCTATAGTAAGGGTTTAGTACAACTCAAGACCCTTAATAACTACAGTTTGTGAAGACTAGTAACAGCTGATAACCTCATCTACAATAACATGAGATATACTTGAAAGAAGACCATCTTCTTGAAGTTTCCGAAGCAGGACACCTGTTGTACAGTACAGTAGTCTGGTAGCTTCTCCTGTTCTGGATTCCATACGAATTTGATATCCGCACAGGGAATTCTTAAAAAACAAGAAGACATTAAAATGATTAATAAGTGAAACAATTGTATACAAGCTACAAATATTAAAAATTAAGTGAAGCTTAAGCACTGTTAGATTCAGATAGTGCACAAGCTGGTAATTATATAGTACAGTGAGTAACTACCACACTGTTCTTTCATACACACACTTTCCTCTCTTAAGAAAGAGAAAATACACTGAAATCCACAACTAAGTTTCTCCAAAGCAGCAAGGAGCTGGTAAACTCAAGGCTCCTTTCAGGTTTCTCAGCAGTCCTCAAAAATACTTTTGCAGTATTTTGAAAAAAAAAAAAAAAAAAAAAAAGGAAGTAAAGTAAAAAAAAAAAAAACAAACTGCCAAAAACCACACAGAATGCTGTTTCTTTTCTTCAAATAACAAAATAACTAATTTTGGAAAGTGCCCTCTCAAAGCAGAGTTTCACTCAAAGCTAGATGGGATTTCTCAGAGCCTTAGTTTGGGGAGTTTCCTCCATCTCTAATGACAGAGATGCCAGAGTCTCTGCGCAATATGCCCCCCTATTTGACCACCTCTTGCTCTTAAAGACCCTCTAAAGATCTTAGAAATTATATACTGATATCCAGAGGATCACAGGTGACAATTTGGGAAGAAACAGCTGACACAGAAAAAGCCCTTTTCAAGAGAAAATAACATCTAATTATTTAGGAAATAACGTTTTCACTTCCTACCAACAACCCAGTGCCCTGTTTTTGATGAAGACTGAACAAAAGAATTCAGACACATCTTACCTTTCCTCCCGGTCCTGATTCGCAGCCTAGCTCTTCACATACCCTGGTTGCCAGACTCACTGCTGAGATTCTTCGGGGTTGTGTGCAAACAATATTACATTTATTTACTCCTTCATCCAGCAACAAGTCTTCTAACAAGAAATGAGGCACCTGGGTACTCTTCCCACTGCCTGTTTCACCAGCCACAACAACCACTCTATGTTTCTTAAGAGTTTCTACAATGGAGTATTTGTGCTTAAATACAGGTAACTCCTGTCTCTCTGTCAGAAGCCTCTGATATCTGGAAGAACTTCGTAGCTTTTTGAACAAAATCCTTGAAGGCTCCAAATTATCTGTGTCTGAGGTCTCAAGGGAGAGACTACTGAAGTCCTCATCAGAAACCAGGTTTTCCCAGGAATCTTCAGGACCCTCAGATACTTTTGGTTGGTTTTCTGATTGTAGTTGCTGTTGCTGCTTGAGTTTGTTTAATAATCTAGCAATAAAGTTATCACGAGGTTTGTTTGTTTCCATCTTGTTTTCTTCTTCCTTTTTTTTTTCAATATCCCTCCACTCCAGCCAGACATCTCGGTAGGTAGGAGGCAGTAACTGATGAACTGACTAAGGACGGAAACAGTAATAAAAAAAAATAAGTATTACTTTATATACTACTTAGCAGTATCACTAATGTTCTATGTGTAAATCAACTCCAGCAGCAAAACATGACAAAACCTGAAGAATACTAACTACAGAAACTATAAAAATAGTAATATAAATGTCAACAACACATTTTTTATTTTCCGCTGGCTTACATTCTTCACATCACCGAAAGAACAGTTTAACTACCAAAAATCTCCCCCGCTGAATGCCACAACACATATGCACGATTGTGGGCAAAAGTAGATGAACATAAAGTACAAGCAAAGAATTTACTGGTAAACACTTCATTAAACTGTTTTCAGAGCATAATTACAGATACTTTAACAAAAGAGCGCAGCAGCAGATTCCAGGCTAAGAAGAGGAATATTAGTGAAAATCTTACTTGTCCTTTGGTTAAATGATAGAGTGCCAAAGTAGCAGCTAGATGTTGTGCTTGCATGCTATCTTCTGTTACAATTGTAGGACACATTGCCATTACATCATCTGAAGATTTGATAATCCTGACCCTTGAAAGACAAATTCACACAGGCATTTTGTTTAATTTGTCACCTATATAAATAGCACATACATTAATGTTTTTGTTCAAAACATAACAGTGAAATTCAAATAGAAAAACTAAGTATAAACTTGCTGTTACTCAATAATAATTTATAAACAGAGAGCCAATAAACTTTGAGTAGCAGAAAATTTTCAGCAGCAGATTCCAGCAGTGAATTCGTGATTTATTTTTTTTTAACTCTTAACAAATGTCTCCACTTTCTTCAGAGCAGGGTATTTATGCACATGCAGATCACTATTAAGATTAGTTGCTTTGGAAGGACTAAACATTTATTTGTGCGCTTGTAGCTACTTAGCATGGATTGAGATGACAGTTTATGATCTACTGAGATGCAAATATCTGTTCAACAGATATATGCCAGTCAGACCAGCAGCCAGATTTCTTGTATTTTTAAAGGCATATTATATTAATAGCTTTTAAGCTGAGCAAGACTACAGGTTCTTTTACTGGGCTTGTTCAAGAAGCATTAGTCATTTGCACTGCCACATCCACTTATTTGCCTAGGATAATATTCTACTTTATACCACCATATTATAAATGAATTTTCTGAAATAAATTTAAAAATCACCGTTACTGCACTGCTTTGATTACAAACTTACAGTAACCTTCAAGCAAATTTCTGTCTTCCACCTCAAAGAATCCCTACAAGGTTTTGGTATTCACATGCTTGGAACCTACGATTTAATACATTACTTTCAGTAAGAATACCAGAAGTTAGTTGTCCAAGTTTGTCTTGCAGGCTTGCTTCAGAACCTTTCATTCAGAAGAACAGAATTAAAAACTAATCCCATCTCTATGGCATCATTCACTAGCCTTTTATTTTTTATGATAGTGCTCAGTCTAACCATTACTTTTGCAGAGCTATACAGAGTGAAATACCTCCCTACTGGCCCAAAACAAAACAAAATCAGGTTTGGTTAAAACACACTACTATTCATATGAATCTGGATAAACATGACCAGACCATTATTTTTAAATAAACTAAAAGGAAAATGTGAAGTTTATAGGAAATACATACCTACATTTCCAGTATTTTCCAACTGGAACCTTTTCAAAAGCAGGATTTGGGCTCTTAGGAAAATTCTTCCTGCACCAGTCAATCAAAAATTGTTTCGGAGATTTACCAGTCCAGCTTCGAGCACTATAATCGAAATTTCTTATATCTAGTGGCTCTTTCTTTTTCACTACAAGAGAAAAAAGACACATTTTAAATCTCCTAGAATTAATTTTACCTTTCTCTGGTAGCCAAAAGAAAGTATTTCCCTCAAACATATTTTAATAGAAGAGCAGTATTTTCTGAAGTGTTCTGCAGAAATACTGGTACTGCTGTAACACAGATATTCCTGCTTGTCCCACAAATGAATCCATCCAGAAATAAATCACAATATCTTGTTTGCCTTCTTTGATAGCTCAATGATTTAAGAATGCCAGTGAAAGTTTGGTCATCAGAAAATAATCTTAACAGTTTACAGTTTGTGACGAAAACAGAGTAAAAAGATGAGGGAGTGAATATGGAAAGAGTAACTAGTCCTACAATTAAGAAAAAAAAAAGGGGCAAAAATAATGCTTTTCAACATGACAATATGGCAAAAATAGCTATACACATCATCTCATAAAACAAATATAGAGCCTTTAAAACCAGCTCAGCCAGTGAAGTAATCCACCTCCCTTTCCCACAGTCAGAGCCTGATGATGCAGCACTGCCCTTCAATACATACTAGAAAAATAAAAACTAATACTGGAAGTCTGTAGTACACTTCAAGCTTGTACTGAACGATTACCAACACCTTTATCTTCCTTCACAGCACCATCAGGTTTTTCAAGCAAGCTCAAATCCAAAGTGGTTTCCTGAGGCTGAGGTGAAGGATCTTTTTTCTTTTCATTTTGTTGTTGGATTGAAACCTTTATAGCTGGATTAAACACTGGATGTTCCTCGAGAACTGCCATTTCTGTCAGAGAGAGCATACAACTTAAATGCACAGTTGCTTAGAATTTGTTCTTCGAAATCAAAAGACCAATTACGAAATTGCCTTGTATATAATGATATCAATTCATACCGAGTACCCAAAACCAGAAATATTTCAACGTTATTGACTTTTTAGAATTTGATCCATATGGAAAGAATAGATTCAGGAAAGTCTGCAATTCACACAGTGGCATGAAAGATGATTAAATCTATTCAATCTCACTCAGAAATTTACTGGCCTAACAAGTACGCAGATCACAAAGAAAAACAGATAATTTACATAGCTCTACCTTGCTGAATTCTTCTTATTTTCTCTTGTGCTACCTTCTGGCCTTGCTTGTCCTTATCTTGCTTGGAGATGCTTGCTTGTTCTTTTGCTTCTGAAAGCTTAGCAGCCAGATGTACATACCTTTCATTCTATTTCAAACAATTATTAATTATAAGTTGAATATTGTACGCTTCTCACTTTTAACCAACTTTGTAATAAAGTGGAAGTTTTGTCCTTTCTACCAAGCTTACAAAGGGAGGAACTATTAGTTTTTATGGAACTAGCAGTCAAAACCTCTCAGAATTTCAGAAGTCAGTTGCCTTATCTCATGAAGATACATTTCAGGAATTCTTCCTTTCCAGCACAATGCATTCAGTGTTTTGAACCCAGTATGACAAACACAAACAAAACAAAACACCACCACCACCCAAAAAAAAACACAACACAAAATCCCAAACCAAAGCAGGAAAAGAAAAAAAACTTAGGAAAGTAGAAGTTTCAACATTTTCCCCTTCAGTAGCCCATAAATGTAGAAGTATATAATGTAAAAAAAGTAATAAATCCCCCAATTTCAACAAATAGATCCACTACATGTATCAGATATACCAGGTATTTAAAAACTTCCATGAAGTTTTATTTTCTTACTGGGTCAAACTTTTCCTCATCTGTCTCTTTCACAGACTCATTGGTCTCTTCATCACTCTGTTGCTCGGCATATTGCAAAATCCATTCCTTCATACTCACTTCTTTTGCTTTCCCCACATTTGTCTCCTAAGAAGAGCAGTAAGTAAAATCACTCATGCTTTTCTCCAACAGTATCGAGGAACTATTACTTAAAAATTCGTAGATAAACTAAGTTTTTGACACAAATAATTTAGAGCAAACTTTCCAATGAGGATAAACAGCTCACAATATACTTCCATAGACTGAATGATTACAATTGAACATAAGAAAAACTTTTGTAAGAAATATTTTCAATTTCTAGGTTTACAGTTCAATTACCACAGAAATCAAAACACTGCAAGTACAGAAGCAAACTTAACAAAAGTTTGTAAAAAGGGCCATCTGTAGAAAAACAGAATGAACCCATTCCAGGAGAAAACTGAGGTACAACTGACCACAAAAATGAATTAGGAAGAGCCTTCTTGACTTCACATGAAAAAAGTTAGCTTCAAATGACTATTTCACTGAAGTTAAAATAATGTGACAACTATTAAACATACCACATTTTTAGAAGTTTTTAGTATCAGTGTAGGAAGTCAAGGCAAATCATGTATTTTAGAAAACTTTGACCTCTCTTCCCTGTAGTAAATAAAACCAAATTTCTCAGATTACCTTAGCTTCAGGGCCATTTTCTTTCTTTTTGATATCTACTAAGCGAGGTGAAGGTTCACGTTGTGACACAGGAGAACAAAATTTTGCTCTAGGTTTCTGTTGTTGTTCTTCAAATTGCTGGCTAAAACCTTCAGGCAAGGCATCTTAAAAATAAAAAAACTCATTTCACAGAATATGCCAATAATAATTCCTGAAAACTTTGTAAACTGTGTTGGGACCCAACTAGAAAAACAAACAAAACAGGCATGCCTGAAATATAATCAGGCTTTAGCACTCAGATACACCAGCATTTGTTTGTTGGACTTCCACAGAATTCTAAGATTAGGAAGAAAAAGTCTACTAGACTCCATACACTAAAAAAAAAAAAAATTGTAATAATAAAAAAATACCAGAACCAGTCAGCTGCACACACAATAAAGGAACACTATGATGACTAGAGGTCTTAGTGAAACAATACATTCAATTACTATCATAAAGCATTCCTATTCCAGGGCAGGTCCTGTTACTCTTCCGCTAAAAACCCTAGTCAACTCCCTGTCACCGTACTCACCATCAGGAAGGTTTAAACAGAGCCAGTCAAGTGCAGAGTGAAGATCACCACCATATAGAAGTGTATTTTTCATTGCTTCTTCAATGTGCTCAGTCTTGAAAGAAAATCTTTGTAAAGCTGTGTATACATCCTAGAATCAGAAAACACTAGGATTTAATCTAGCAATCTAATACAGGCTTGTAAGCTCCTATTTTCTACATATCAGATAACTGGCATTAAACCGAGGAAAACAGCATAAGCTAATGCATTAAAAAGCCAAGCAGAAAATCCTGGTTTGCATACAAAACTTGTAATATTTTTACTGGAAATAAAAATAACATAACTGTACATTCCAGCCTATGCACAGAACGTATTTTCTAGATCAAAAGATAAACCTGCAATTTTCCAGCCATATGGACAGAAAACCATAAGAAACCTAAACCACTCATATTAAGCACTTCCCTGATCATGACTCAGATTTTAGTTACTGAATGCATAAAGACGTATCTTACCAATGATCATACTTACTGATTCCACTGATTAATCATTACTGTAACTACTGGAAAGCATGCTTCATGGCTTGTACCACATGCAGAAGTGCAGTATGACACATGACACAAATGATGAAAAAGAAACTGTTCATTCTAAATGAACAACGGTTGGAGAACACCACTTTAAACTCTACCTGTAGTTTCTTAGCAGTAAGTCTTCTGGAAATCATTCCTTTGTCATCATTTTGTTTTTTATGGTCATTGATTAAATTAATAATCCTTTTCTCCAAGTTACCATTTATCATTACCTGCATAGAGAAAATTAATTGATACAAAGCAAATCATTACAAATTGTTATCACATAATCAATGATCTCCATGAGAAAGGAAATAAGAATGCAGAAATCTCTCTCCAATTCAAATCCCAACTTTCACAGCTTTCCATAAATGCAGTACATATTTTTTATGAAAGGGAAACTTTTTCTTCTTTTTACTTTTGCAAGCTATGCACTTTTACTTGAAGTAAATGAGTTAATTTTTTATTGCAGAGAAGACCTATTTACCTCTTCAAGGAAACTTAGTACATCATGGGAAATACTGTAAGGAAATTAAAAAGAAATCTTAGTGGAAAGAAAAAGGTCTTTCTCCTCTGCTTATAAAAGTCAGTATAAAATAACTAGATCATCAAAATACCTCTGTGACACTCTTTTTTATCTGGCTTTAAAAGTAATTTTAATAAAATAATAATTCTATTATTTTTGACACTTTGAAAACATGAACCAAGCTTTGTTTACTACTGAGGTTGTTGAAAAAAAATCTGTATTCTTCCTCTGACAGGAAGAAGAAACCGTATGCACAGTAAAAACTCAGACATAATTCTTTACAGACCTGCATGCAATATATCATTCACTACTTAACACAGATTCTTCTGCCCTTAAGTTACCCTGCTTCTTAAAATACACTCAAAATCTCAAGCATATCAAGCTCAAGTGTCTAATACATGAAAGTAGTTTACCTACATAACACTGAAAAACAGCTGAAGACATACTTACTCAGGTAATGGGTACTATGAAAACCAAAACCAAAGTTACTTTATCTAAAGAAGATACTTACTTTAAGAACAGACTTATCTAGATTGGCAGCAGCACTGGAATCTGTTGTTGAACTAAAACTGTAAGTTTTTGGACCTGCAAATTACAGATAACCATCAATTATACAAGTGGAACGCAGAAAACATTGTTTACAGTATCAAAAGCAGACCCACATAACACAGGTTAGTGCAAGCAAATCTGACATTAATTTGACAGAAATATGCAGATACACAGCAACAGTAAGAATAATCAACTGTACAGAAAAGCCCTTAAACAAGGAATAGCAAGGAAGAGTATAGCTCTGAGACAAAATATAAAATCTCAAGTGGCACAATGAGAGAAAACAGGATTGACTGCTCACTCTTATCACTGGAATATGAGTGCCAAATCAGGAAGCTAATGGCAGATTCAAAATAATACCACTGAGGTTTTTGCTCTGTTTGTTTAGGTTCGGTTGTGGGTTTTTTTACTTACAATGTGCATAGCTAAACTCTTTGCCAGTAAAGCTGTGAATATAGGGCATTTACTGAAGTCCAGTAAAGACAGAATAGTTTTATGGCAAAAAAACGTATCAGTTTGGAAAGGTATTGAAAAAACATTGCTTCTAGTTCAGGACGACTCTAAGCCATAACTGGTGGAGGATGGAAAAGTAACCTACAGCAGTATCACTGTGCGTCCGACCTATTCTTACCTGGGTACCTGCTTTTGAACACTGTCTAAGAAAGGGTTACAGAGGCTTTTGATCTGATATGTTATTCTTAAACACTTCTTCTTTATTCAGAAACTGACAGAAAAAATTCTAATTCACAAAGCTATTTATTGTCATTAGAATGACAACACACAGCTTGCTGATAGATTCTATACTTTTCAGAACACACATACCGTTTCTTGTACTGCACAGGTATAAACAAACCAAGCAACCTCACAGCTTTCACCACTCCGGGAGGCAGTATGCTTCTCCAGAGGCAGCAGTGCTGTGCTCCAGGTGGCACAGCCACCTTCCTACTTCTCCACGTTAGAGCAGATAAGTTGGACAGGTCATTGGTTTTGGCTGCCTGCAGAGAGGCAAGCACAAGAAGCCGGGAGGGAGCAGAAAGGACACCGGACCCAAAGTAGCCTCTCACAACACACAAAGTACTCCAAATCCACATTATGTTGGTTTTGAGCACATACAGAATGAAGCTCCAGAAGGAAGACTCACTACTAATAAAGCGCCACATCAACACTTGCCCAGAAGTGCTACCAACAATTTAATGGCAGACTTCTTGCAACTGACTCAATACGCCCAAGCTAACAAAGCTCATCTGCTCAGGGACACCTCACGAAGTGAGCCGGGACAAAGCTCGTGTCAGAAGGAATTACGACACCTGAGCAGATGAGCATGAGGCGGCCGAGATCTTTCTCGACACACATTAACGCCTAGCCTTAACAGGCCTCCTCCCGCAAGGCCGAGGCAGCCAAGCCACGCAATCGAGGGCTCTCCGACCGAGCAGCCCCTGCGACGGCTCCTAGTCAGCCGAGCCCTCCCCAGACGCCTGGACTCCTCCTCAGGCAGGCACAGCCGCCCCCAGCGCTGTCCGGCGGCCGCCGCCTCACGCCGCGGGCCCAGTACCTTGCTTGACACGCGGCTCCTTGGAGGCGGGCGGCGGGCGCGGCACAGGTCGGGCGCTCGCCTCAGCAGCGGCACCGGCGGCGGGGCCAGCCTCGGCAGCAGCTCGAGCTCGGGCGGCCGCAGTGGCGGAAGAGGCGGTGCGAGCCGCGCTGCCCACACGCGGCTTCTTGTTGCGGCCGCCCATGGCACCCCGGCCCGCACCGGAACCGCGGCACCCCCCGCATCCGGGCACCGAGCTGGCTCCGCCCCCCGCCCCGATTGGCTGTGCCTCCACCCTGTCCTCCCATTGGATGGAACGCGTGTCAGCACCGCCCGCCGCCTCCGCTCCGCCCGGGTCACGGAGAGAGCGGGTTCCGGGCTGAGGGCCGCCACCGGCGGCGGGGCATTGTGGGAAGGGCTGGCCCGGAGGCCGCTCTGCGCTGGGGGGAGGCACGGCGCTCCAGGGCGGGTGGGGTGGGACAGACACCGCTGTCGGCATCGGCCC
>JANRGW010004813.1:1206-17389 GCA_024733675.1 Psilopsiagon aymara | reverse complement strand
GGACTTGTTCCAACAGTTCCATGTCCTTTTTATGTTGAAGACACCAGAACTGCACACAATACTCCAAGTGAGGTCTCGCAAGAGCAGAGTAGAGGGGCAGGATCACCTTCGTCCTGCTGGTCACACTCCTTTTGATGCAGCCCAGGATACGGTTGACTTTCTGGGCTGCAAGTGCACACTGCCGGCTCACATTCACTTTTCCATCGACCAACACCCCCAAGTCCTTCTCTGCAGGGCTGCTCTGAATCTCTTCTCTGCCCAACCTGTAGCTGCGCCTGGCACTGCTCTGACCCAGGTATAGGGCAATGCACTTGGCATAGCATCATGCCCAATATATAAACTGAGGGCAGTCACCCCCAAGGGCTAGATCACTGCTCGGGTTTGGCTGGGTACCAGTCAGCGGGTGGCGAGTGGCTGTATTCTCTTTCCTTGTTAATTCCTTTATCATTAGTATTGGTGGTGGCAGAAGCAGTGGTTTGTGTTATACCTTAGTTACTGGACTGCTCTTACCACAACCCATGGGAGTTACGTTCTTTCAAATGAAGTTCCTGAAGTTCCAGTATACTTCCACATTGATACAACTAAAATTTCGTTTCATTAAATAGCACCATTTTGAGGAAAAAAATCTGAATTGTGAAGCTTCAGCATTCCTCAGAACACCAAAGTAAAAGCTTCTACAAAACACATACTACATGTTCTCAGCCTGCTGTTCTTACCTTAGGTGTGCCATAACCTTTATTTTCTAAGCAAAAATACAAAAAAAAAAAAAAAAAATCTTGCAGCACCTCAGGGTATCATAACAGAACATACCAAGGACAAGACATGCACAGTTTCAGGATCACTCTCAACAAACCAACAGAAGAGACAAAAAACAGGGGTTTTTTTTTCGTCCCTCCCTGAACACAAAAGCCCTATCAACCTCTAAGTACCACGAGGACACAACAAAGAAAGAAATGACCGTACTTTCTACTTTACAAAGCGACTTTTCTTAACATTGTTCTTTTTGGCAAGTGATTTCCTTCTGAATATTCGTTATGGTCTATTTTTTCACTATCTGTATGAAAAATGAAAAACGAGGGGGGGAGGGAACACAAGGCAATTTAACATATTAAGTAAAATTAAGAACTGTTCCTTAAAATATACTGTTTTCTTAACAACTGCATGCAAAAATATTTTTTCTAAATGGAAAACATCATTTACCCTCTCAGAGTTTCAAGCCATATAAAAGTAACCTGCATGAGCCACAAACTTTATTTTAGTGAATTTAGTTACAATAAAAATCTTTTCTTTCCCCCTTCTCACCTTGCCTTCACTATCTCATATGGCTACAACTTTAGGAAAGCTTTCCACCAAAAATAAATTATTCCACTCATTTATTTTATACATACTTCTTTAGTATTTCAAAAATGTAAAAGAAAGCTCATATGCAATGCAAAGTAAAGGCTGAAACAAGTTACAGAAGTCCTATAACTCAAGACATCCCAAAACTGAACCAAAGACTGTCTTATTAAAAGAAATACTATTTTTAAATGAGATGTATCTATGCATTTTCCCACTCTAAATCTTCTCTTATTCCATAAGTAAATTTATCTCTACAAAAATTCAGGTCATCTTTAGAAAGATTAAAATATATCTGGGAATCAACCTAGTGAAACTGACTTCAATAAACCCTCCAGTCTGAAAAACACTACCAATGAACTAAATAGTCTAATGAGAGAATAGCTTATTAATAGTAACGATTCAAATTTCATCTGAGAAGGTTACAGGGAACTCTTTGCACAAAATTGTTCATACTCTACTACGCCAGCCCCTGATGCTAACCATCCCTTGCAATGCTTTGCTTTGTCAGTTATTTTGCAAAGGGTGGAGCCAGAATACTTGCTTAATCCGTACCTAGAATGTAAGCATTGAAGTCACACCATAAAGTTTAAATTCTCTAACATTAGCAGAATACTTGTTAACTGACACGTTAGTCAGACACGTTTCTGGCTGCAGCAGAGATACGGAAGGGCTTTAACATATTCTGTTATAACTTATCACATCTCTCCCTCCCCTCAGCAACCAACATAACTACACGTCTTCACTTCTTAATTCATCCTGCCAGAAGTTCTCTGCATTAGCAAGAAAAATACCAGTAGTGTTTAACCCAGGTCACCTGACGGAACAGAGTAAAGAGTGACATGTTATTTAGGTAAGCCAGCAAACTAGGGGACAAAACAAGTAGCTGAAGACAGTAGCTTCTTAAACCATCTCAGCCACAGCCAGAACACGAACCTGACATGAACCTAAGTCAAGTAGACTGTCCAGTGGCACACTTGCTCCTGTTTTAGAAGCTAAAAAAAAAAAAAAAAAACCAAAAAAAACAAACCCACACAAACCCCAGATTAGCCCACACTTAATGGTTTCTTCACACTTATTTCATCAGCCCTTGAAGGGAACAGCACAGGCTTGTAAATGGTAAATTAAGGGCCTTAAAAAATGCCAATACCAAACTGAAAAGTTTCAAGAACTCTGGTTGAGTCACAACCTTTATTAAAAGCAAATACAGATGTTACAGTGTGGAGAGATTTCAGACTTAAAAAATCAGAAAACATACAAAACAGAATTTGGCAAGAAACTACTGTTATAACGAGCACACATTCCTGCCAGCAGCATAACTAAGGTCCTTGAATTTCCTAGAGTTTATTACATTTTGTCCCTTCTTTCCCCTTCGACTACATGTCATTTTCACTGTACACAGAGTAGACAGAGGATGCAATTGGCTTGGCTTAACAGTCATCTAATGACCCTGCAAAAGCCATTGCCACAGAATGAGGGGATTCCTAAGTCAGAAGAAAAGGCAAGAATATAATCAAAACACATAATTTTCTTCAGAAACAAGGCTAAATATGCTCCAAAAATTATTTTATACCAAAGAACGTAATTCCTAAAGGGCATTTAGCTTTCAGCTTCCTTCTGCCTGCTCTCCTATTCAAAAGATGACCAACAGCAGATCTCACACTATTAGTATTCAGCAGGAGCAATAATGAATAGCTGCACGCACATTCAGAATGCATCTCACTATATGGCTGGGTACTTAACTTTCTGAGGTTTATATCATGAGCAATACTTGTTTAAATTGATACTCAAATACTCTTGCATAGAAAGAAATAACAAGAAAGGAGACCCGTGTTTGTGTGTAAAAATACACACATACACATACCTCTTAAGAACATAAACAGCAACCAAACAGATACTTGGAGCTGGACAACAGCTTTCAAGCTGGGGGCAGGGTAGGAGGTGAGTTAAAATCTGTTCCAAGTGGCAAGAAAGTAAAACACAGGGACGAAGGAGTTCTGAGAAGGGAAATGCAAAACAGAGGCCAAACTTCATCCTTTGACTAAACCATTCTCTTACTAGCCTTTCAAAAACTGTATTTAACAAGTACTGATCAATAAATTTTATTAAAATAGGAAATGTCACCATAAAGGAGATTAAAACCAGTTTTTTTCAATGCCATGACTGCTTTTAATTGTGTAACCATTAGTTCTGCAAAGAAGTTTAATGAGATAAGGTTTCCAGTGAGGAAAAGACACAACTGGGAGATGATTACGACAGAATTCTGAAAACACAAAATACCCACCTCACCAGTACTGGGGAAGACAAGTAAGGAACAACCACTCACTACCTCTTTCAGTGTAAGAACAGAGAATTAGGTGACCCAACAGATGCCAGAATCAAGAACAGGACTAGGAGGAGATAATATTCATGTAACAAGCAATTGAACTACAAAGCTCCTTGCTACATACATCTTCGGATGCTAAAATTTAGAAAGGGACTAGACAAATCCATTAAAAAAAAAATCAACAATAGAAATTATTAAAGCCTGTTAAGTTATGCTATGCACACATATGCTTCAGCAAAATAAAAGGGGAAGGGATCTAAGTGCATGTTCTTATTCTCCCATACCACCACCTCTGGCTCAAGTCTATATGCTACAAATAGTGTATCATAAACACAGAACCCAACTATTCACTTAGCTACTGCTATTTATGCTGTTGCTGTCAGGACATTTCTGACAGCAGCAGGAATGTTGGTTAGACTGTCCTTTGGTTTGACTCAATAGAGCCAACCTTAAGCATATGATGACTAAGAAACACAAGAAAATTAAGTACTGCTCTATTTTCTGTATGTTTTGTACAACTCCTTGAGGAGTTTCCTCTTTTTCTTGTCTCCCCATACCCAGGGTTGAACACTCAGACTTCTCTCAGGATCATGTAAGATGCTAAAGCCAAACATTTTCAGAAAAGAAAACTGGTAAAAGTAGTAAACCAAAATTTTTGTGAAGAATCAGCAGAAATGGCTAATGAACACACAGTCTGGCAGGAAAAGGATGGGGGAAGATGTTTTAAAGCACCATTAATGTCAAAAATAATGCCTGAGTAGTTCAGCACTGACAGTTAAGAGCTGAATATAAATGGATGAACGCTAAGATGTAAGAAAAAAGGAAAACCAACTTAAAGCCATATAATAACTTCTCAGTGTATTTATTACTACTACTGCAATTTTACAGCACTTGGCCTAAAACCATTTAAAAGAAAAAAAAAAAAAAATAAACACCTCTGACCCCTTTGCCCTGTTTCGGCAAAACAGTAAAACAGTAATCTCAGCATAAATCAGAATTAAAGGAAAGCATTTTGCTCCCCTGAACTTGTGCCAGGATGACAAAAGAAAAGCACAGGGCTCAGGAGGGGGAACAAAAAGTACTTCTTCACAACACAATTCAACAATTTCATGAACAGGTTTTCATGTGATGTCAAAATCTCTCAGCCCTCACTGCGTAGGGATGTCACAAGACCCACTGACCTGGATTAACCTGCTGAAGTTCAATAGCATGGTCCTCCACGCTTCTTGGCAAAGTAAGATTGTATTGCAGCACTTCTAAAACATAAATACATACTGCCTAATGTCTATACTCTGTTCTCACAATGTAAGACTGTACACCATTAAAACTCTGTAGAAATAGTTCAGAGTATTGAGCTGAAGCAAGCTATTTCTACAATAATTATCTATTTGTATGCTAATAAACCACACTAAATATAGGCACTAAAAATAAATACAAGGGAGTAAGTTATTTCTGTTTGAAAACTCCAAACACACATACAACCTTTTTTTTTTTTTTTCCTAAACAACTGTTTTTTCAATTTTTAAGAAATAATTGAAGGGTGAGCTTAAATGCCAGCTCTTGTCCCCAGCATCTTCGTCAGCTGGAAGACACTCAGCTTTTAGATTTATATTTGTTAGTTTTATTTTACTCTTCAGCAACAAACACTGAATAAAAACATAAAACAAAATGACCTTCAGCTTACATCTCTTCAACATACTCAATTCTCACTCCCCCTGCCACTGTAATGGCAATTCTTTTCATTCCTCCTACACTGCAAAATTCTGTCTAGAGTGACAGCAAGTCCATCTGTCCTCTGTCCTTAAGGAAAGGGTGCAAGCTAGCTGGCACAGAGCAGAGGACAGAAGACTGGCAGCTGACCTGCAGCTGAACAGATACAAACAGCTTCCCTAGCAAAAGGGGCTACACAGATGCAGATTCTGGCACTGAAGAGACAATACTTTTTCCAGGGAACTTCAAGAGGTTCTGGGTGAAGGGAAAGCAAAAGGGGCCCAACAGATGTCTCCAAAGTTTGCACATGCCAACATCAGAATTGAGCAATATCATGCACCAGAACTGTAAAACAAACCACTGAAGTGAAGCTTCTCTGCTATTTCTAACATGGTCAATGTCAGACAACGAATTGCTGCTCTGCAGCAATAAACAGTCATGAACTTCAACCGGCTTCAGTATCAAAATCAGTATTTCATAGATAAGAAGATATGAACACAAACCATTTTTCTACTGCCATCACAAATGATACTACTGTCAGCAAAGGTCAGGACAGACAGTTAATTGAACTAACTATTTTAACATTCCTCCCATTATTCACTCAAACTAATCTACCAGACCATGAAATCAAAAAGATCTATCACCTATTAAACCTCTACTGCCTGCAGAAAATTCAGGCTTCAAAAACTAAGCAATTTCTTTTTAGTCTCAGCAACTGAAAGGAAATATTCTGAAAGCATCATAACATTTCACCATATGACTGCATTTGTTCCGAATCAATGTATCATTCCTTCAAGCAGGATGAAAGGTAGAAATTGACTCAAGTCATAAGCCTAATGAAATCTGAAAGTAATTACAGTAAATGTTTAACTTCAATCACAGTTAACTACTTATCCAACTGACTCCACTAACAGATGTATCTGTCAGCAAGTATATGTGACCCAGTTACTTCTTGATGCTACAAAAGTAGTGATCAATACAGAACACATAGTGCTTCAATGAGAACTGAAACAGCTGCAATACCTGGTTGTTTGCCCCAGACCCAACTCTCAACAATTGATTTGGCCTTGTAAGTGGGCAGCGGAGCCTCTTCTTCATCTTTCTTTTCTTTGTCATTTTGCTCGTCTTTCTTTGATGCAGTTTGGCATTCAGTACTATCATCTAAAGAGAAAAAGAAAAAAAAAACCAGTTAAGCTAGTTCCTCCTTGAATTTAGTAGTAGGTTAGAAATGTACAGGTGAAATGCCCAGCCCATAAGTTTACAGCAATATTGTCCTTCATTAAGAATACAGGGTATGGAGAAGTAGTATTTTATCATGCTAACTGTCTAAGCGTGAGGCCTCATGTTACATTTCATAAAGACAGTGACCTTACAATTCAGAAATCACGGCTATAACCTCCAAGGGAAGATGAACGTTTAATATCAATATAATCATGTAAGACTTGGAAAGGATTTGCAATACAGTGTCACAAAGGATGTACTTTCAAAGGATGCACTTTAAGTCAGATTTTGCTCTCAACTTATCTGCATTTCTGTACCATTTGTTTTCATATTCCATTTCCAACACAGAAAAACATGGCAATTACTTTAATTTCAAAAATAAGGCACTATATATTGACATTTACACTAATTTTATTCAGCCATATTTCAACATCTGTAACATTATCTAACATCTTAGTCATTACCAGCAAGAAAATAATACCATCACTTTCTGCCCAACGAACAGAAGAGCATTTCAATGTTTTTTGACATTACTGTCATAAAGACAGAGAACACACAGTCACTTATCTCTGTAATCAAGGGCTGCATGAAAGTCGCAATTTTCTAAACATAGTAGAACTACACAGCTGGAGGTCTCTCCTTACTCACACTGGGGATATGGATCTCCATATCCATACCTCCATCAGTTCAATGCACAAGACTGCCTTGCAATTAAGGGCCAATGTGGAAATTCCTTTCCTCACCTTGATCTTTTCTAAAAATATCCCAAAAAAAATTCTCATTTGCAACTTGCCCATGAAGAGTTTAGCTCCATTTCCAACAGACTTTTAAAAATGACTGGTACTCTATTCCTATCTGCCAGTCTAGTCTACAGAGGCCTACACACACACACACACACACACACACAATTTCCCAGCTACAAAAAGACAAACGAGCATGAGAATTTTGTCTTTTTTTCCTGCCTCACCCCACCCACCCAAAACACATGCATTTGTACCAGCATATTTCAGAAGACAATAATAAGCAACAGGTCTACAGCTGTTGCCAGGCCCAGCACATATGACTCACCATGACCCCACTTGGAGACCAAAAGGCTCTCATTGCCTCAAAACAAACAAATACAACAACGTACAAAAACTTTCAGCTATTCTTTCCATCTGGCCTGAAAAAAAAATAAAAATAAAAATGACTGCCTAATCTAGTTGTAACCAGATCCGTGCCTCTTTGTTAAAAATTTCTCAGACTGTAGACAATAGCACCTCCTAAAATAAACCTTTTTAAGGTGCCTTACCTTTACAAGTTATAAATTAAAGCCAATGTTTCCTAACCTATAACACATACTATTGCTCAGGAGGAGGCAGATGAAGACTCAGGGAGAACAGGGTAAAAAAGAAGACATAAGTGCAGCATGCACGCTGCAGCTAAGATTGTGGACTAAGGAAGGGATAGCAGTCACTTGTACATGGCAACCACAGAGAGAGTATAACCATTTCTCTCAAATGCCAAGTAACAGCCAGTAGTACATCAGTCATCAGCATGGTAACACATGTACAAAGTGTGACTGAATCTAGCTGTTTCTATTCCAAGTCACAAGCAAATAATATTAAAGGCACAGATTCCATTATAGAGTTAAATCAGTGACTAAGGACCCTGTTTAGCCTCAGTAGTTCAGAATATTCTCACAATAATCTCAATGTTTCTCCATTCACCTACACATCTAATGACACACTCTGCAGGGTCTGGGATTTTACTTAGCGGGTGAAGGGTGTTGTGCCAAGACACCAGGTTTCACAGGCAGCTGTAAGAGAGCCTGTTATATTTTTTAACAGATCCTCAGCAAAGGATAACAAAAGGCTACAAACTAAGTAATTCTGCCCAGCTCCATAGGCCTAGTAAAGAAGGTCCCAATCCAGGTGGAAACTTAAGCTTCGTATTGCATAAAAACAACCTTGTTATGCAAATCCACAAGGAAGGTTTTCTTTTCTTCATGGTCTGTATAAACAGAAAAGGGGATCAATGAGAGAAAAAGCAAGAAGGAGCTGATCTAAAAAAAAACATTAAAAAAACGTGTCAAATAGTTCCACGAAGACTTTTCACTATACTTGCAAAAAACCAAGCACTTGCTCTGTAAGGGGCAAAGTTGGTATCTCTCTAGACTGAAAGCAGCAACATAGACATCATAACTGTGGAAGCTCAATTACACTTAATGAAAGGGATTTATAAAAAGGGAACTCAAAAGATTTTTCTGAAAGAGAGACAGGGAGGAAGACCTCTTGAGTGTAGCCAGCCCAGGCCGAAATAACTAGCAATAAGACAGTTTTCAAAACAATGCACACAAGAACATGCTACAGTGTGCCAACCTGTTTAAAATTCATTTTTCTTAGACTGGAGCCTGAATGTTGGTCTGGAGAAAAATAACCATGTAACATTTACCTGAAAGAACTTTCTTTAACTATGTTCTGGCTTAGACCCTTAAGCTTCCAAGCGGAAGTAGGTATGCTTAGCCAGGCAAAACAGAGCAACTGAAGTAACTATTCTGTTAGAAGTTAGCTTCCAAACCAAAGCACAAAAGCTCAACGAGTGTGCTCTATCTTGCACAGCAATAGCCTAATCCAATATAAACAGAGGATAAAAGGGGAGCAACTGAAGGTGGAACTTACATTTCATATCCAATTTAAAAAATAACTGACACTAAATAGTTCCCTCCTGCACCTGTTACAGTAATATCTTGCACTGCTTTTAAATGCCAATGAGCTGATATGGTTAGAAACCCAGCAGTAGAAAGAAAAAGCCTGCAACAGTTTCCCAACAGATGTTGCCATGCACAAGGCAAAAAGTTACACAGCCTGCGCTTCTGGCAAGGGCTGTATTTTACAGTCACTCCTGATAGTATATGGTAGCCCCAGACCCAGGAAGTATTTCAGCAGCAATACAAACCAATAATCTGTTTTCTGACAGAGAACTTTGCTTTTATATATATATAGATATATATAGATATAGATGTAGAAGAAATATATATTTTATTTATATATATATATATACACAAACACACACATACAAACTTCAACTGATAGTTACTTGTGAAGGAAGGATGCATGCCTAACCGTTTGCAAGCCATGTTTATACATGGCTTCCAGGTATAGAAGTCCAGATGACAGAAGATTCTAATTTCCTAACACCAATCAGAAATAAAAAATGCATTCTTTAAATTATCTGTTGAACATGCAATACAATGTGTAAGTATCTGACACAAAAAAAAAAAAAAAAACAAAAAAAAAAAAAAACAAACAAAAGAACCCCAAAGGAAACTGTATCAATTTCCTCTGTAAAGCAAAATATTATTACAGATGTTTGTTAACATTTTGCAGAGTGCTTTCAATCATTACACCATGACCATCACAATACCTTTCTCATGAGCTGTTAGTGAATGGGAAAGCATTTCCCACATTTCATTTAGGGGATAACCCTTCCCTTCATTGCATCAAGTGTATGATGTCTTCTAGCAAGATCCATAAAGCTAGCTAACCGTAAGAAAAAAAAATATTACACTACCTCCACTCACTTCATGAGTAGCTGTTGAAGCAGCCTTTCTGGTAAGATCAGCAATATTTTTGTTCTGTCAGCAGCAATATTCAAAAGGACCAGCAGCAGCAGGACAAAACAATTTAACTCCAAAACAGTTAGAAGCATAATCCCAGTCCTTACTGCAGCATGCAGCACTCATAACCTACAAAGCTTACAATCTTGATAAAAATAACGTATAATTCCTTTCCTCTCAAACTACTATAGCTTCTTTCCTGTAGAAGTAACTCCCTATAGTCAGAAAGACTTCCCTTCCTCCCCAGATTTTAAAGAAGACTAACCATAGGCACAAAAAAATTCGCTCCACAAGGAATTGAGCATTACTGGTTTGAAATATCACGCCTAGCCCAGCAGTACAGTTCAGGAAGTAACAGAAGCTGAAATAACAGTTCACTGCTAAAGGCAGTATTTCTACTCTCCTCCTAGACAGAGCCTCATTTCTTTGGGGGCCACATAAAATTACTGACAAAACTTATCTGACCATTTCACTGACTATTCCCACTTCAGCCAGGTTAGGAAACAAACATTTTCCTTTTTTTACCAATTTAACTTTCTGTTCAATAAGGAGTCAAGAAAGCAGCAAAACAAAAAGAAGAAAAAACCCAAGAGCAGAATTGCTTTATGTCGGCATAGCCCATCATGAAACAAAATCCACCTTCATCAAAGTAACCTCTCTAAACAGATGCATTAATGTGACATTTGCAGGATTGGTAGCATTTGAGGCACCCCAAGTACAACAAAAAAAAAAAAAAAAAAAAACACTACACTCTCAGAGACTGTGGACAGTTTTTTCAGCTGACTTTTTAGTTACTTTATGAAGACGGCAAACAAAATTAGAAATAGCAATATCTATTCTATTCCATTCCTCAGTCCGTTTCCTTTAAACAAAGGCTTCAGCTGTATACACACCAACCATACCGAACAAAAGGACACCGCCAGACCTCTCTCAACATGCCTAGTTACAAAGTTTAAGTTCAAAAGGCTGAACAAATTTAAGCCTTCTTTAACCCTTCATTTGAAGGCTCAGACATTACCTTTCTGTACACTTTTAACAAATCAGTTTTAGTTGTATATAATTCAAGACATAAACACCTGTGAATTGCACAGATAGGTGACAATACACCAAAGTTCTGTTACAGCATGAATTTTGAATTCCATTTTCATCATTACAGCGCAAAAAAAAAAAAAATGAACAAAGAAAAAAATAATTGTAAAATCCATACCTTTCCTTGGAGGTAGTTCGCCACTTTGTGTTAACTCTGTTCCAGGATATACAATCTCCCCATCTTTTACCATTTCATTCCACAAGCCACATAGTCCATCTCGTGTAAAAGCAAGCTGTTAAAAAATAATACATTACATATAGTTACACACAACAATTTTATCTCAAGCCAACTCAAGCTAACATTTAAAATACATCAGATTTTGTATTTGGACTCAGAAGAAAGAAAACACACATACCACCTCACTCATATATTCATTGTGTGTGTGCATGATAGGTGTGTGCATGATAGCGACTGTAAATATCTTCAAGATGTCTCATTCTCTAGCTATGCTACTTTCAGACTAAAAGTACGAAACAGTAACTTTTAGATGAGGTCAGACAGGTTTAGAAATACAACAAGATGAACTTTCTCTCAGTGAAAATCTCTCATCAAAAGCATGGATTTTATCCACACATTCAAGATGACATGCGATGGTCAGGTGCATGGGCAGTGTCCCCCCTTTACCCCTTCAAGAAAAGATATCCAAACAAAGTCAAGCTATATAAAGTCACAAAACATTATATAAGGAAGTGTGAAGAAAGTCAATACAGTCCCCTCTTCCAACCAGCAACTGTAGAGCTGGGCACTCACCCACAACATACAACACCAAGGCACAGGTTCATAAACATATTTTCACCAGTTCAAGCTGGTCCTGCTGCACAAAGTATCTCTCCCAGACATCCCTCTTCCTTCCAGCTGCTACAACACCTCCTGTTGCATGCAGAACCAGACTATGCAACCGATCAAGACTAAAACCTGGGGGAAGAGCAAGGGTCCACCCCCACCCTGATCGCTTCCCAATACACTATGCATGCAACAGGACAAATACTCGCGACAGAACAAATGGCAGGACTGGCTCATAAAACCACAGGCTGCAACATGAGTTCTCCTAATGACTTATGAATTTTTATCTCCCTTGAAGGATCCTAACAGCCAAGATAACTTGTCTTCTACTGATGCTGTTCTCCGCTTTACAAAATGCTGCAAAACAAGTACCAACATCGCAAGCAAATTCCGTAATAACCATGCTGTAATTTTCAACCATATTGCATGAGGGAGGAGGGGAATACATGAAATTGAAAAACAGAATACCTTTAGCATACTAAAGTGGTGTAGTGGAGAAAATAAAAAAAAAAAAAAAAAAAAAAAACGAAACCAAAAACAACAACAACAACCAACTGAAGGCTCATTTGAAGGCATCTTTGTGTTATGTAACTAGCATTCAAAACCAAAGTGTTTTAACTGAGGGGTAATTCGAAGATACTACTTGCACAACAGCTGTAAGATATTTACTGTTACATGCAGAAGTCCACTTATATTTTATTTTGATCTACTTCCTAAAGATAATTAATGATTAAGGAATACAGGTTTTAAGAGTCACGATCACTAGGAAGTCCCTTGCTGATCTAGCTAATCTCAGTTAACAGGAGGGATTACAGACAAGTTGCCTGTTTTGACATCACTGTAACATGCTAAATTATCATAGTTTGTCTTCACGTTGCATACTTCAGAAATTTACTCCAAAACTTATTAGTGATTTTAATTGTTTTTCTCCCAGCATAAAATACGAGCTAACACATTGTAGGTACCTGTCACTTGCTATTTCCCGATCTCAGGGAGATAAAAGCAAAAAAAACCACAGTGCTAGGTAGAAATCATTCAGCTTATCAGTGGTTTATCAATTGTGCAGCACCAGAATTATACTGGAATTTCTTTACACTGGACCAAGGATTTATTTTTCACAAATTCTTTTCCTGCCAAAACAGCCAGACACAACTGTTCCACTACATTGGGCTCATACATGATACATTTTATTTTTTTTAAAACATTCACCTCTGAATGCTAACATATGCTAAAATACAAGCTGGAAAAAGAGTGAGGGAGGCAACCCTCCAGAAGGGTTGCAAAATAAATTATGGTTTTCACATAGCTAAGTTATTTGTCTAATAAAAAATCTTTTTAAACATTTTATTTTACATTCTCAGATCACATCTGTATCGAAAATTATTGCCACAGGCTTTAAGTTTACAATCTCAAGGCCTGCAGGCTATGAATTCAAAGTTCCTCATAATGCAGTTGAGAAAACTTACTACTTTTGCAAGCAGTTCAGAAAACTTACTACTTTTGCAAGCATTGCTCTAAAGCAGAATCAACAATTGTTTTCTTGGTTTTAACCTCTAATCCTTTCACTCGGCCCAAAGTTTACTCAAATCTTTCAAATAGCCAAGAACTGAAAAAGTAAACAAATTTTTTTCTGCCTTGGGTTTGTGTTCAAATTCTTATCAAAGTAATTTTCCTGGTATGTTGCATAAAGATAGAGCAACCACCAAGTTCATAGGTTAGAGGGAGTTCCTCCTCCTCCTTCTCCAGATACCTCATGTGGAAGCTTACAAGATGAGCAGCCTACAGATAAACAATTTTGCTTTTCTTCATGTTGCAGTTAACATTTTGACAGTAGTATATGTGCTGGGGAGGGAGAAAAGGAGACATGCTGAAAGTAAAGAAACTGGACTTTCTTGTAGCAATAATCAAAGCAACCCACTGAAAGGACAATTAAGAAACGGTATTTACAACCAACTCCTGCCATAACTCAATTCTAACTGTAACAAGTTCACTATTAATCTACTTCACATTGAGCAGACATATTAAACAGTGAATCACCACTACAATACTCAAGTGAAAGAAAAGTCTGAAGTTTTAAATGATAAATTATTCCAGCAATTTTATTTTCATGATCCTAAAATTCTATAAACATAATAGAAGTTTCACAACCCCCTAAAGGAAAATATTTCACTTAATCAACAGAAACAGGGTGGAGCAGACGATATACCAGTCATGCTGCCTTCCAGAGGGATCTTGACAGCCTGCAGAAATGGGGCGACACAAACCTCATGAATTTCAACAAGAAGAAGTTGAACAACCCTGCACATGGGGAGAACAACCCCAGGCACCAAAACAAGTGCTGGGGATAACCCAGCTGGAAAACAGCTCTGCAGTAAACACCTTGGGAGTCCTGGGGGGCACCAAGTTGAACATGAGACACGAATGTGCCCTTGGCATGAAGAAGGTTAATGGGTTCTCAGGCTGCATTAGAAGAAACGTTGCCAGCAGGCTGAGGGAGGTGATCCTTCCCTTCTACTCATCTCTAGTGGGGCCACACCTGGAGTACGGGGTCCAGTTCTGGGCTTCCCCTGTATGAGCGAGACATAGGCATACTGGAGAGAGTGCAACAAAGGACCACAAATATGACTAAGGACTGGAGCATCTCTCCTATGAGGAAAAGCTGAGAGAGCTGGGACTGTTTAGCCTGGAGAAGGCTTGGGGGGAAACTCATAATTGCATATAAATCTCAAAAGGGAAGCTACAAAAAACATGGAACCAGGCTTTTTTCAGTGGTGCCCAGTGGCAAGATCATAGGCAATGGGCATAAGTGGAAACATAAGAGGTTCCCTCCAAACACCAGGAAACACTTTCTGTGAGGGTACCAGAGCTGTGGCACAGGCTGCCCAGGGAGGCTGTGGAGTCTTCGTTCTCAAAAATATTAAAAAGCCATTCAGACACAGTCCTGGGGAACTGTCTCTCAGTGACCCTGCCTGAGCAGGGGGGTTAAACCAGATGACCTTCAGAGGTACCTTCTGAACTCAACCATTCATTATTCTGTAAAACCAGCAGAGGAAGATAACTGTACAGCAGAAAAGTCAAATATCTACTTTGACTATATAATGCCACTTTTCTTTCTTTCTATAGTGCTTTAAGACTATCTTAGCCAGCATAAGACATGTTACTTCCTTCTTTTGCTACCAGCTCTTCTTGCAGTCAGTCAACAGAAGACTGAACTTTGGCCAGAACAAATTTGGAAAACATATCCCTGGTTTCCATTTTCAAAAAAATATGACTCTTCCACTCAGTTCTTTGAAGAAAGTTCACAAGGCAGTCGATGGTGCAGGGAAAGAGAAGAAAAACACATTTGGTTTCTTCATTGTTTCTGACATACTGGGGTTGCAAGTACAAGAGCACCTACCCGTATTTTGTTAAGCTTAGCATGCCCCCATTAGATTGCTCGATTTATATGGACATCCTTCTCCCTAATAACTTAGTAATTTCATTTGTGAATGTGTAAAGAGATGAACTTGACAAACTTAAAAGTTAATAAATTAAGATTAATTAAGTTTTCACTGAACTTTTGAAACTGGCAGCAGTGCCAGAGACACACGCTGTAAAAACCCAAAAGGATCTAAGTCACCCCTGGCCTCACAACCTATACACTACCTTCCCAAGACAGAGACAACAGCAGCTCTATGCTCCATCAGCACTACCTACCACCTAACAACCTTGACCTGTGCTCAGGCTCCACCAAATCAAGTGACATTCTCCATGCCCAGAATCTCCCTTGCTCTTCCCGTGATGTCTCCTGGCCTCCTCCCAGGTAAGACCACAGCCACATACCCTCATCTCTGACGCACCTCACCTTCACAAACCCCAAGAGTCTTCCACCATTTGTTACACATTCTCACTCCCAGAAAACATCTTGACCACTGTGCTTGTAAGGCATGTACCCCACCACATACATACTTCCTACATAGGCCTGCTCACTTATTCCAAGCCAAAAAAGGAAGGATCATGGCAAGTGCAAGGTCCTACACCTGGGTCAGAGCAACCTAAGTCACAGCTACAGGTTGGGCAGAGAAGAGATTCAGAGCAGCCCTGCAGAGAAGGACTTGGGGGTGTTGGTCAATGGAAA